>CAUYPK010034855.1:0-20367 GCA_963574355.1 Loris lydekkerianus | reverse complement strand
CCAATATACTCAGCCCTACTATGAAGCTAAACTATAGCTTTCACATGAAGGCTATAACCCAACTATACCACAAGACTATGGGGAAAGGACCAAGGAAGGGGAAGGGAGGGGGGAGGTTTGGGTGGAGGGAGGGTAATGGGTCGGGCCGCATCTATGGTGCATATTTTTATCTATAATAATAAAAAATAAAAATAAAAAAATAAAAAAAAAAGAAGTGTTCCCTTTTCTCCAGATCCACACCAACATCTCTGGTTTTGGGATTTTGTGATGTGGGCTATTCTTACTGGAGTTGGATGATATCTTAAAGCAGTTTTGATTTGCATTTCTCTGGTGATGAAGGATAATGAGCATTTTTTCGTATGTCTGTAGGCTGTGCGTGCTTCTCTGTACATTTTAAATAGACAGTGACAAGAAGCAAGAAAAGTGCTGTGTTAGAAGCAAGCTCAGGTTCTCAGGGGGAGAGCAGAGGAGCAATCAGCCCAACCTATGGGCTCCAATGATGAGTGCCTGGGCCAGACTTGAAGGATTGCTAGGAGCCGGCCAGGAGGGAAAGAAAAGGTAGCAAGGGGGACCCTCCAGTAGCAAGGCTTGGAGGTGCAAGAGAGAAAAATGCAGCCAGCCCAGCAGGGCTCCCAGTCAGCTTTGGATTCCCAAAAAAAGGATTCCCAAAGCAAGGTTAGAGAGGCACGACAACTGACAACTGACATTACAGAACATTTACCAATAGACACTCACTGTCCTAAGCCCCTTGCATATTTTAATTCACTTAAACATTACAGCAATCCTAAAGGACAGAAAACCAGCACTTTTTGAGTATATGTCAAGGGAGAGACACTATTCTTAGTATGTGGCATGAAGTAACAATTTTAATCCCTTAACAATGACATGAGGTTGGTACTATTATTATTATTCCTGTTTTATAGATAGGAAAGTAAGGCTCAGAGGGGATTTAAAAATTTGCCTTGACTCAGCACCCATAACTTAGTGAGTAGGGCGTCAGCCACACACACTGAAGCTGGTGGGTTCAAGCTCAGCCCGGACCTGCTAAACAACAATGACAACTGCAACCAAAAAATAGCCAGGTGTTGTGCTGGGCACCTGTAGTCCCAGCTACTTGGGAGGCTGAGGCAAGAGAATCACTTAAGCACAAGAGTTGGAGGTTGCTGTGAGCTGTGATGCCACGGCACTCTGCCCAGGGCAACATAGTGAGACTCTGTCTCAAAAAAATAAAAATAAAAACAATAAACATTTGCCTCAAGTTCATGCTAATAAATTGGGATTGAACACAGGTTTTACCAGCTGTTTACCAGCTGAAGCCAGGTTTTACCTCCTGACAATGGAGGATGTAAGCTGGGTGTGGTGGCTCATGCCTGTAATGCCAGCCCTGTGGGAGGCTGAGGCAGGAGGATTGCTTGAGCTCAGGAGTGAGTGAGACCCAAACTCAATAAAAATGAAAAAACAAAAAACCCAGACGGGCACTGAGATGAGTGCCTATAATTCCAGTGGCTTTGGGAGAAGGATTCCCCTTCTCCCTTTGAGGCAGAAGGATTCCCACAGCCCGGGTCTGAGGTTGCAGTGAGCTTTGACACCACTGCACTCTGCTCGGGGCATAGGGCGAGACTCTGTTTCAACAACAACAACAAGGCAACCGAGGATGTTTAAGGACAAGATGGAATTTAGACTTTTCTCTGGAAGGACTTCTGGACTAGTTTAGGCAGAAAGCAGCTGGTCCCTGTTTGCATTTTATAATCATTCTAGCTACTGTGTGGAGAATGACAGCCAGGACCAAGAGGAGACAGAGAGAACAGTAAACTAGCTGAGAAGGGGTATTAATGGGGAGGGGCCGTGGCAATACAAGACTTGGGGGAGGAGAGAGATGTAGGCACAGAAGCTCTGTGAAGCCAGGCATGGTGGCAAGGGCCTGTAGTCACAGGTACTCGGGAGGCGGAGACTGGAGGATCACTTGAGGGCAGGAGTTCTGGGCTATGCTGATTATGCCTGTGAATCTGAATAGCCACTGCACTCTGGGCAACACAGACTGACTCTGAAAAAAAAAAAAAAAAAATTGTTCCATGAGAACAAAGATCTTTGAGATCCATGAAGACAAAGTATTTGTCTATTTTTGTTTTGGGTGTTTTTGGGGGTTTTGGTGGGGTTTTTGTTTGTTTGTTTTTTAAGATGAAGTCTCACTCTGTTGCCCAGGGTTGAGTGTTGTGGCATCATAGCTCACAGCAGTCTTAAACTCTTGGGCTCAAGTGATTCTCCAACCTCAACCTGTAGAATAGCATGGTGCACGCCACCATGCCCCACTAATTCTTTTTCAATTTTTGGTAGAGATGGGGTCTCATTCTTTCTCACGCTGGTCTTGAATTCCTGAACTCAAGAAATCCTCCCTCCTTGGTCTCCCAGAGTGCTAAGATTACAGGTGTGAGCCACCCCACCTGACCCCTACTAAACTTTCTTTATTGAGCTAAAAAAGTAAGGTTGCACTCTGGGAGGCTAAGGCAGTACATTTCTTGAACTCAGGAGTTCAAGACCAGCCTGAACAAGATCAAGACCCTATCTCTACTAAAAATAGATCAGTTAGCTGATATTGTAGCGGGTATCTGTAGTCCCAGCTACTCAGAAGGCTGAGACAACAGGATGGCTTAAGCCCAAGAGTTTGAGGTTGCTGTGAGTTATGGCATCATGGCACTCTCCCAGGGTGACAGAGTGACACTGTGTCTTTAAAAAAAAAAAAAAAAAGGTTCAATAATCTTAAGTGTATAGAATGGTGACTTTTTGCATCTGTGTGCATTTGTGTAACCACCATCCAGATCACAATAGGATGATCCCACCCCAGGCCTCAGACCAGTACTAGTCAGGGGACTATTAGGAATAGGCCGGGCCACACAGTATCACCACCTTAGCTCCACGTGCCCTCCTCCCCAATGGAAAAACTGTCTTCCATGAAACTGGTCCTGGGTGCCCAAAAGGTTGGGGACCGCTGCAGTAGGGGACCTCTCCAGCACTCCAGTGTCCCTTCTTGCCCCTTCTCAGTCACACCCTTCTCCACCAGGATAAGCATTCTCTTGACAGTTTCTGAGCTTTCATCAGTTCCTAAATCTCATGTAGGAAGAATCATACTCCATGCATTACTCTCTTTCTGGCTTCTTTTGCTCAAAGCTGTGAGACTCATCTCTGATGTGGTATTTCAGAAGCGTGTTCTTAGGCTCCACTAACACGATTGTGCCTCGGTCCAAAGGCTGCCGGTAGCCTTTGTGGTCATGCCCGGTAGCCACCCTATAAAATGAATGTTTGGTTCGAGACCAAAACAATTGAATCCTTTGGGGGAATCATTATCCCCTTTTTACAAGATTTGGTGATACTTTGAAGAGGAGTAAAGAATTAAACAGTGGTGTGCTGGTAAACCTGATCTCTGAGGGGAAAAAAATCTCAGATTTGTGGTGTTTGTCAGTTTTCACAGGTCAATATTCCCACGATAGTTGATGTCAAACAGTCAGTAGTTTAACAACTGGTATGCAAAATTCCTGGAACATTAGCAACTGGCTCTCCAACCCTGGTATCAGCCAGGTCCAGCACACCTCTCAGTAACTCACAGACCCAAAAGCGTGCAGCAGCTGAGACTCTTGTTCAAGTTCTCATACCTGAAGAGGATATCTAAGACCAGTGTTTTCTGACCTTAATGCCTGATGCTTTTCTCTCTGCTAAGGGATTCTTTAAAATTGACCTGAAGCCAGGTATAGTTGTGCCTCACAGTCACACCTGGAGGTTGAGGAGGTTGTATCCTTTGAGCCTCGGGAGTTGGAATCCAGCCTGAGCAACATATGGAGACCCCATCTCTAAAAAAGATATTTTTTTAATGATCTGGCATCTACTTATGAGACTGAGTCTTACTGATGGACCTCAAATGGATCCCTAAATTCAGAATTTTATAAACTTTCATTCTAACTAGTAATCTACTAAATGAATTATCCATTATAAAATGTGATATTTATAAACAAAAATTAAGCTGTTATAAGAGTCTATTAAAGACCATAAATTTTCAGTATTCCACTAAGAAGCCTGGCTGCCAAGCCAATCTTGGCAGCCCCGATTTGCCTCCTACTGTTTCTGTCTTCACACAGAGAGCTGGAATGTCATTATGTTGGGAAATGGACTCTCTGTTATCAGAGCATCAGTCCTTGAGTTTGTTTTTGATTGAGTTTTTCAATCGCTGCTATTCTTCCTCTTTAATTTTAAATTCCTGTCAGTTTAGCTTCCCCTTTTTGGTTTAGGTTATTAAGTATTATAGAACAGACAGTGACATATATTTTCAGCAGCAGCGTTTTTGCCCTATAATTTGCACAACTGGGCTTTAAGACATGTACATTGCGACTCAACTGTGACTCTGCCATACCCCCATTGGTGAAGGCAATGTAAATATGAGCTCTCCAAATTTTGCTTTTGTGGTCACACTTTGGTGGTGATGTGCGTGGCTGCCTGTGAAGGAGTGCTTTTTAAACCACTTGCAACACACTCTCAACATAAATGCTATAAATTACAGGGTTATTGTAAATTCTATAAGGCATTGTTTATAATTCAAAATTGTATGAAAGTACATGTTTGTCCATCATGGAAACAATAAATGTAAATCCAATGATATTTGCAACTGCAACTGCATATATGGTCATAGGTGGGAACAAGAAAAATGGGAAAGTTTATTGTTTATCAGTGTTGTGTGTAGAAATTGTTCTTAAACAGAAGGTAACGTGATATAGTTGTGTGACTTAGGGCAAGACACTTCTCTGTTTCACTTTTCATTGTGTTTAAATCAAGCAAATACCCACCACCACACATACTTTGGAATTTGGGAAATTCAATGAGATAATAACATCCTTGGAAGAAAGTAAATGATATCTATTACTGATTTTCCCTATGTGGTCTCCTATGACATAAAATTATAGAACTTGCCTTCCCTACGGCTTCTCAAGATTTCACCAAATACAAAAAATATTATTGGACAATATAATCAGTCAAGCAGCCAATGATCTTTTCTAGAAAATCTGAGCATAATTAAGTCTATTATAATAACTGGACAATCTTGTAGGCTCATAAGTTCTTTCTTTATCCCAGATTCAGAATATGAAAGTTCAAGACCCTTCTTTCAGTTCTTTTTGGTACAGTATATATCCAGAAGTGGAATTGGCTGGATCATATGGTAATTGTATTAATATTTTGAGGAACTGCTATACTTTTTTTTTTAGAGACAGAGTCTCACTGTGTTACCCTCGGTAGAGTGCCAGGGCGTCACAGCTCACAGCAAGCTCCAGCTCTTGGGCTTAGGTGATCCTCTTGCCTGAGCCTCCCGAGCAGCTGGGACTACAGGCACCCGCCACAACGCCCGGGTATTTTTTTGTTGCAGTTTGGCCAGGGGCTGGGTTTGAACCCGCCACCCTCGGTATATGAGGCTAGTGCCCCAACTCACTGAGACACAGGCACCGCCCTGCTATACTTTTTTTCACAGCTGCATCATTTTACATTCCAAGAGTTCCAAGACTACTTATTTTTTAATGGTATTTTTAAAATTACAGTATACAGGCTTAGCACCTGTAGCTCAAGCAGCTAAGGCGCCAACCACATACACCAGAGCTGGTGGGTTCAAATCCAGCCCAGGCCTGCCAAACAACAATGACAATTACAACCAAAAAATAGTCGGGTATTGTGGTGGGCGCCTTTAATCCCAGCTACTTGGGAGGCTGAGGCAAGAGAACTGCTTAAGCCAAGAAGTTGGAGGTTGCTGTGAGCTGTGATGCTAACGCACTCTACCCAGAGTGACAGCTTGAGGCTCTGTCTAAAAAAAAAAAAAAAAAAAAAAAAAAATTATAGTATACAGTACTCATTTCAAAAAGGAGTAAATGATAAATAGGTATTGGACATTATTATTAGTTCCTTGAAGATCCTTCAGAGATAGACTAGGTCTAGACACACCTGCTTAATTTTGAGGTCCTTAGCACATAGATAGTATTCAAAGCCATGAGACTGAATAAGCTCTGCAGGGAAGAAAGTGTTCCTATGTGAGGCACTAGTCTAAGTGCTTTACAAATATTATCTTATGTAATCCTTACAATAATCCAAGGAAGTACTATTCTTTTTTTTATTATTTGAAAAATACTAACTTACAATTGTGATGTTGTCTATCCTACTTTATTAGGAGTAATTTCAATATAATTAAACAACTTAACTAAAAAGAGTTCAGTCAAAGCTTCTTTTAGAGAGAGAAGCACCAGGTGATGCTCAGTGAGGCTACAGCCTTCAGGGCCCAGCTGCAGGGACAGCTCAATCAAACCAGCAGGTTGCCCCTGACCCCTGAGTCCTCACAGCAGTGGCCCTGCTCCCTCATGAGGAACCTGATGGCCCACAGTACCCCCCAGCACCTCAGGGTCCCTATGGACTGGGGGTGGAGCCCCAGGAGCAAAAGGGCCACTCAGGAAAGGAGGGAACCCGCCTCTGAAGGCAGCTAGCTTCTGCCTGTTGTAGTTGATTTCTTTCCTGAGCAACTTGACATCACACTCAGTGGACACGGCAGCCATCTAGCAGTCTTCAACTTATTGTTTGTGGAAGAGGATGTCCCTCGGATAAATGGAAGTGGCTCTCTCCAATTCCTGGGCCAGGTCCTCAGCCATCTTCTTGTACATGTCCCTTTTCTGCAGAGCATGGTTTACCATCACTGACACGGTGGTGAGTCTCTGTCTCCAAGCAGTGGGCTTCCTCCTCCGTGAATTTCCTCTCAGCTCTCATCACATGTTTCTCCAAAGCACAGAGCGTCTGCCGCCTCAGCTCCAGCTCCTGGGTCTCCCTGCCCAGCCGGGCATTGAGTCCCCACAGAGATGCCACCTGGGCCTTTAGGGCTGCAGTTGGCTCCACCCATTCTTCCCTCCTTTGAGTTTCTTTACACAGTTGTTCAGCTTCTCCAAACATCTCTTCAGGATGTTCCAGGCATAGAGTTAAGAAACCATCATCATCAAAAGCATTCCGAGAGTCTTCTGCCTGGCACTCTGGGCGATGAACATTTTCTGCTTCCCTGTCTCCTTCTGCCTCCACGTCCCCATCATCCGTCACTCACTAGGCTGGGCAGCTGCAGAAGGTTGAGCGGGGTATGGGCCAGGGATGACCATTGCCTCACTCAACCACACTCAGCCTGATTTATTCCTGCCTGATGAAGGTCATAGATGTCATCCAAACCTGCCATGGTCTTCCTCTGAAGATCTCCATCGTGCTATGAAGCGAGTGAGATGTGCTGTCACCTGGGGAAGTTCAACAGGCTGGCTTTTCTGTCTTCCTTTAAGCAAATCAGCCATGTCCTGTAAGGACGATGTCCTCTTCCATTGAGAACTGCCAAGCAGAGGGTTTGGAGCCTTAGAGCTTAGAGAGCCTTAGTGTCAGCCTTTGCTGTCAGCTCAGTCTTGGCTCGGGCTTTTGGGAGTCCCTCACTCCAGGCTGAGCCTCTTTTAGGCAACGCTTCCCCTCATCTTGTTGACCTGCCTCTCCTCACTATAAAGCCCAGCAGTGCCCAGGAGGTCCTGCAAGGAGAACTCCAGGGCTCCCGACGCTTGGTGTTTGAATGTCACCATCAGAAGAGTCCACAGCTGGCCCAGAACCAGCTGTGGAGACATTTTCAGGTGTGGGCAGGAGGTCCACCATGGCTCTGAAGGGCTCCACAGCTCTGCATCTGTTTGCCAGTGGCCTGTGGGCCACAACTGACATCAGAAAGTCCTGTGGATTCTTCTGTTACCAATACAAACAAGTGCCCAGCAACCAGGGCAGAGCATCAGTTGGGGTGGGGGAGAGGAGGCCACCCATGTTCTAGGAAACTGTCCTTCATGTTCCTTTGCCACTGAAAGTGATGTTGACTGGAAAGCTTGGAAGAGTGGGAAGACTCAAATAGTATACACCAACCAGATTCAAATGCTGGTAGGAGGGATTTGACATAGGTTTGGTGACTGGCAAGGCAGCCAGACTTAGGTCTCAGAGGGGGCTGCCAATGTGAGAAGGTCTTAGCAGGGACCTAAGGCATGGCCTTCCCAATTCCACCTGCCGGGACAGGCCGAGGGACTCCCACAGCCCACATGAACTAGAGTCGGGGAACACTGTGAGACCTGTCCCCAGAGGATTCCTGTGAGCCCCGAGATCCCACCCAACCCAGTGGAGTCTGAAAACTGAAAAACAATCCAGAAGTGCCATTCTTACCCTTCATCTTACAGTAATTTGTCAAAGGCCCTGCAGTTATTAAGTGCTAGAGCTGGCCTTGGTATCAGAGCAGTCTGACACTAACACCTCTTTTCTGAATTACTGGGAAGCTATGAAGTTGAAGCTTCACCCCTGTTCCTCACTCAACAGGCTCCTCCTCAGAATAGGAGAGCTGTAGCAGTGTGCTTGCATGGTCATATGTTTTTGAAAGTTTGCAAAGGTAAAACTGTCTTATCACAATTAATTAAGAGTACTTTTTCTTTCCACTGTGACTACTTCTTATGTAGGATGACAGTGGAATGGATACAGACGTTTCTGCAACCCAGCTAAGGGAATGTTGAGTTAAGAATACCTGTAGTTTGGGTTTAATTGAATATTACCATGCTTTGAATGTCCCTCTAAAACTCATATTGAAATTTAATTGTATGATTGTAGTATTCAGAGGTAAGACCATTAAAAGATGATTAAATCATAAAGGCTCCACCCTCATAAATAGATTAATGTAGTTATCATGTGAGTAAGTTAGTTATTTCAAGAGTAGGCTAGGCTTGTTATAAAAATGAATTTGGGGCTTGGTGCCTGTAGCTCAAGCAGCTAAGGCTGAAACCACATACATCAGAGCTGGTAGTTTGGAATCCAGCCCAGGCCTGCCAAACAACAATGAAAACTACAACCAAAACATAGCTGGGTGTTGTGGAGGGCGCCTATAGTCCCAGCTACTTGGGAGGCTGAGGCAGAAGAATCACTTGAGCCCAGGAGTTGGAAGTTGCTGTGAGCTGAGATGCCACAGCACTCTACCCAGGGCAACAGCTTGAGGCTTTGTCTCAAAAATAAATAAATAAATAAATAAATAAATAAATAAATAAATAAAATATGATTTAAAAAAAATGAATTTGGCCCCCTCTTGCTTGTTCACTCTTCTACCCTTTTATTTATTTATTTTTTTTTGAGACAGAGCCTCAAGCTGTCACCCTGGGTAGAGTGCATTAGCATCACAGCTCACAGCAACCTCCAACTCCTGGGCTCAAGTGATTCTCTTGCCTCAGCCTCCCAAGGAGCTGGGACTACAGGTGCCCACCACAACGCCCGGCTATTTTTTGGTTGCACCCGTCCTTGTTGTTTGGCGGGCCCAGGCTGGATTCGAACCTGCCAGCTCAGGTGTATGTGGTTGGCGCCTTAGCCTCTTGAGCCACAGGCGCGGAGCCACTCTTTTACCTTTTATAGTGACATAGTATGAAGCCCTTTACCAGCTGCCAAGCAGAGATCGATGCCATGCCTTTGGACTTCCCAGCCTTCAGAGCCAAATAAATTCTTTCCTTTAGAAATTGCCCAGTTTGTTGTATTCTGTTAAAGCAATAGAAAATAGATGAAAATGCTTGTGTATATAGGTAGCTCACGATTACTTTCACATATAGTTACTGCTAGCCATTCTATGAGTATTCTTACTGCCCACTATACCAACAGAACCATTACTGTGATAGTACAGAGCCATCGATATTCATCAGTATTCAGTATGAATGTATCCTATAGTGCCTAGCACAACGAGGAGGAACAAAGGTTGACAATCATGGAGGCTATAGTTAGTCTGTAGAAAAGCCTTCCAGTTATCATATGTGTAAAACTGAAGATGTGTATAAAGGGAGGATTTAATATTCATCAACAGCTATTTGGACTAGAATCTCTCTCATGTCTGGAGTATACACAAGAATGTAGCAACTCTTTTCTTTTTTGATGGAAGTTGTATAAAATAGAATTTACCAAAATTTTTGTTTGTAGGGCACATTACCACAAATAGCAAATAAATCTGGGTTTGTTGTCTTCTAACACCAAATGTGCATTATTTTTCCAGAACAATTCTCCAGTTCTCTGACACCAACTGGAAATCTAACAACTCAATTCTGACATGAAGTCTCAGAGTTAGCACTAACTTCACAGTCTCATGAGGCTGCCCCCAAGTCAGGTGATATCTGCAAATAGGGTACCCAGGAGACCTACTCTTATGCCTAGCCAACTTTATATTTATATAAATAAATATATATATATATTCATTTATTTATTTATTTTTGAGACATAGTCTCATCATGTCACCCTCGGTAGAGTGCCGTAGTGTCACATCTCACAGCAATCTCAAACTCTTAGGCTTATGCAATTCTCTTGCCTCAGGCTCCCAAGTAGCTGGGACTACAGGCGCCTGCCACAATGCCTGGCTGTTTGTTGTTATTATTGTTATCATTGTTTAGCAGGCCTGGGCCAGGTTCCAACCTGACAGCCCTAGTGTATGTGGCCAGTGCCCTAACCACTGAGCTACGGGCGCTGAGCCTGCCTAGCCAACTTTAAATTCGGAGGTTCTCATGATGTCCTCCTTGTGTTCAATAATTCCCCATAGTAACTCATAGAACTCAGGAAAATGCTATACTTATGATTATAATTTTTTGTTTGTTTTTTTGAGAAAGAGTCTCAAGCTGTCACCCTGTAGAGAGCTGTGGCATCACAGCTCACAGCAACCTCCAACTCCTGGGCTCAAGCAATTCTCCTGCCTCTGCCTCCCAAGTAGCTGGGATTTGGGATTATAGGTGCCTGCCACAACACCTGGCCATTTTTTTTTTTTTTTTTTTTTTTTTTTGGTTGCCGTCCTCGTGGTTTGGAGGTCCCAGGCTGGCTTCAAACCTGCCAGCTTAGGTATATGTGGCTGGCGCTCTAGCCGCTTGAGCCACAGGCACCGAGCCACAATTACAGTTTTACATGTTATAAAAGATAATAAGTAAAAGGACAGATAAATAGTCAGATGAAGAGATACATATTATAAGGTTGGGAAGGGTTCCAAGCACAGAGCTTCTCTCCTGTGGAGTCAGGATACACTACCCTTTCTGCACATGGATGTGTTTTGTCACCAACTTAGAAGCTCTCTGAAATCAGAATTCAAATAAGTGTCCAGCCCCCTTGATTTTTCTGGAGGTAAGAGGTCAGAGGACCGGACTAAAACTCCCCACCCTCAAACATGTGTTTGGTCTTTCTGGTGATTAGCTCCCATCCTGAAGCTATTTAGGGGCCCCACCCCAGGAGTCACCACATTAACATAAACTCAGGTCTGGTCCCAAGGGTCTCCTAATGAACAACAAAAGATACTCCCATCACTCAGGAAATTCCAAGTGTTTTAGTAGCTCTGTGTCAGAAACTAAGGACAAAGACAAAATATGTAATTTTTATTATACCACAGTCATTCTGTCTTTGAAGTTGCATATACATCCAAATAAGAACTCTAATTTTGGCCACATGTGGTGGCTCACACCTCTAATCCTAGCACTCTGGGAGGACCAGGTGGGTGGATTACCTGAGCTCAGGTTTTCAAGACCAGCCTGAGCAAAAGTGAGACCCAGTCTCTCCTAAAAATAGAAAAACTAGCCAGGCCTTGTGGCAGGCACCTGTAGTCCCAGCTACTTGGGAAGTTGAGTAAGAGGATCTCTTGAGCCCAAGAATTTGAGGTTGCTGTAAGCTCTGACACCATGGCATTCTACTCAGGTGACAAAGGAAGACTGTCTCAAAAAAAAAAGAGGAACTCTGGTGGTGTCTGTGGCTAGTGGGCAGCGAACCAGCCCCATATACCAAGGGTGGTGGGTTTGAACTCGGCCCCGCCAAACTGCACCAAAAAATAGCCAGGCATTGGGCGGGTGCCTGTTCAAGTCCCAGCTATTCAGTAGGCTGAAGCAAGAGAATCACCTAAGCCCAGGAGTTGGAGGTTGCTGTGAGCTGTGACGCCACAGCACTCTACCAAGGGCGATAAAGTGAGACTCTCTCTCTGAAAAAAGAAAAGGAACTCTATTTTCTCATTTATTTTATTGAAACTTTTAAAAACATCTTTCCAGCTGGACACTATGGCTCACACCTATAATCCCAGCACTGTAGGAGGCTGAGGAGAGAGAATTGTTTGAGCTCAGGAGCTCAAGCCTTGCCTGAGAGTGAGACCCCAACTCCTAAATAGGTGAAGAAACCCAGTTGGATGCTGTGGCGAGTGTCTGTAACCCCAACAGCTTCCAGAGACTGAGGCAGAGGGATGCCCACAGCCCAAGTCTGAGGTTGCAATGAGCTATGATGCCACTGCACTCTGCTCAGGGCATAAGGTGGGACTCTGTCTCAGTAAAAAAAAAAAAAAAAAGCAAAGAAATAAAAATAAAAAATAAGCAAGGAAATTGAAAAAAAAGTCTTTCTGGGGCAGCACCTGTGGCTCAACAGAGTAGGGCATCGGCCCAATATACCGAGGGTGGTGGGTTTGAGAGAACCAGACGGACGCCATCTTAAGGGTTCAGCCATTTTGTTCAAAACTGATGAGTCACCGTGAGTTACTGTTTTTCCACCTTGAGTCATTGGAGTCCAATTAGAAACTGCCCTCTGGAGTGGGCCATATGGCAGTCAATCCAGAAGCAGTCCCTTTGTTTAACTTGTATACACCTACTTTGCTGTGCTATCCTATAAAAACGCCCCTGTTACAGAGCTTGGGGCTCCCGGCTTGGATCCAGTGCAGTGGAGTCACTGGGAGCCCAAGTTCGAACTTGCAATAAACGGCCCTTTTACTTTTGCATCAAACTTGGCTCCCTAGTGGTCTTTGTCGGGGATTTCGGGAACTGGGCACAACAGGTTCAAACCTAGCCCTGGCCAAACTGCAACAAAAAAATAGCCGATGCTGTGGCAGGAGCCTGTAGTCCCAGCTACTCAGGAGGCTGAGGCAAGAGAATCACCTAAACCCAGGACATGGAGGTTGCTATGAGCTGTGACACCACAGCACTCTACTGAGGGTGATAAAGTGAGACTGTCTCTACAAAAAAAAAAAAAAAAAAATCTTTCCAAGTTTCAGTGAAAAAATTAATAGTATATTAGAGTTTTATTTTTGAATGAACTTTTTTCCTGTTTTGTATGTTCAAATTTCTCTTCCAATTTTTTGAAAATAACCTTAGTGTCTATAAATGTGTTTTTTAACTATATTTCAAGACTTTTTTTTTTTTTTTTTTTTTTTTTAGAGACAGAGCCTCACTTTGTCGGCCTCGGTAGAGTTCTGTGGCCTGCTCACAGCAACCTCCAACTCCTGGGCTTAGGTGATTCTCTTGCCTCAGCCTCCTGAATAGCTGGGACTACAGGCGTCCACCACAACGCCCAGCTATTTTTTTGTTGCAGTTTGTCCAGGGCCGGGTTTGAATCTACCACCCTCAGTATATGGCGCCAGCACCCTACTCACTGAGCCACAGGCTCTGCCCAAGAGTTTCTTTCTTTCTTTCTTTCTTTCTTTCTTTTTTGTCTTTTTGTTATTGTTTGTTCATTTTGAGAAAGTCTCCCTCTGTTCCCTAGACCAGAGTGCCATAGCATCAGCCTACCTCACAGCAAGCTCAAACTCCTGGGTTCAGGCAACCCTTCTGTCTCAGCTTCCCCCGTAGCTGGGACTACAAGCATGTGCCACAATGCCTAATTTTTCTATTTTTAGTAGAGATGGGGTCTCACTCTTGCTCAGCCTGGTCTGGAATTTCCAAGCTCAAGCGATTCTCCCACCTTGTCTTCCCAGAGTGCTAGGATTACAGGCATGAGCCACCTGGCCAAAACTTAAACAACTTTATAATAGATTGATTCCTTCACCGCATTTTAGCTCTTTATTTTATTTTTTTGAGACATAGTCTCATTATGTCTCCTTGGTAAAGGGCTGTGGTGTCACAGCTCACACCAACCTCAGACTCTTGGGCTTAAGTGATTCTCTTGCCTCAGCCTCCCAAGTAGCTGGGACTACAGGCGCCTGCCACAACGCTGGGCTATTTTGTTGTTGTAGTTGTCATTGTTGTGTAGCGGGTGTGGGCAGGGTTCTAACCTGACAGCCACAGTGTATGTGGCCAGTGCCCTAACCACTTAGTACAGGCACCGAGCCCATTTTAGCTCTTTAAAGAAAAGTTCACATTGGTTTGTGTGTTTACTCTACCTACAAAAAAGAAACAACTGCCATAATTAACACCATCTAGGTTTCTTAAAGAGTATCTTCACAGTAGACAGCATTCACAAATATAAAGTTATAAAACAGGAAAAAATCTTGGAAATTTAAATATAAATGTCAGAAAACATTCATTAAAAAGGTTTTAAGATAAAATAGGGAAATAATGGCATAAAATGTGAAACAAAAGTAGGAAGTCTAACATTTGACAAATAAGAAATCCAGAAAGAGAATAGAGAAAATGGCAGAGACAAAACAGACCAAGAATTAATAGTTTTGTATTATTACATGAGGCGGGGCGCAGTGCCTCACGCCTGTAATCCCAGCACTTGGGAAGCCGAGGTGGGTGGATTGACTAAGCTACAGGTTCGAGACCAGCCTGAGCCAGAGCGAGACTTCATCTCTGAAAAAGTAGCCAGGTATTGTGGTGGGAACCTGTAGTCCCAGCTGCTTGGGAGGCTGAGGCAAGAGAATCGCTTGAGCCCAAGAATTTGAGGTTGCTGTGAATTATGTTGCCACAGCACTCTACGGAGGGTGACAAAGTGAGTCTCTGTCACAAAAGAAGGAAAGGGAAGGGAAGGGAATTTAGCTGAAGGACATGAGTCCTCAGCCAAAGTTCACAAAAGCTTAACATGATGAGGAGCTCAAGGTCTACACTCAGAGAAATATTGTTGTGAAATAATAGGAACACAGGGGTAAAGAAAGAAAATGCAGGTTACTTGTGCAGGATGTCATCTGACTGGCAGAGGATGTTTCCTGGAAATAAAGGACATCTGAAGACTGTCCTTCTAAATTCTGAGGAAATATGGCTTTACAGCTGGACAACTTAAATTGAAAACAGAGTATCACTGAGAATAATGTAACATCTGTCAGTCCATCATGAAAATCAACAAGTTAACCGTTTTTTGTTTTTGATATAGAATTTTTAAAGTAAAAAATATAGAACGCCCTTTAAGGCAATTATTCTCACAAAATGGGTTGTAACTTCTAGTCTATATTCTCATAATTTGACAACCTGTATGTGTACCTATAAGCAATATAAACAACATAAAGTGGGATTCATGTGTTTGAAAAGTATCTGAATTAAAATTTTCCAGTGTTTGGCCAGACAAGGTGGGGCTCACACCTATAATCCTAACACTGGGAGATCGAGGTGGGAAGATCCCTTGTACTCAGAACTTCAAGACAAGCCCGAGTAAGTTTGAGACCCCTATCTCTGGTAAAAATAGAAAACTTGGCCGGATGTTGTGGCAGGTGCCTATAGTTCCAGCTACTTGGGAGGCTGAGGTAGGAGGATTGCTTGAGCTCAGGAGCTGTGAGGCTGCTGTGAACTAGGTTGATGCCACTGTACTCTAGCCTGGGTGACAGAGCGAGACTCTGTCTCAAAAAAAAGAAAGGAAGGAAGGAAGAAGAGAGAGAGAGAGAGAGAAAATGTTAAGGTTTAAAAAGCTGACAGCCAGAGAAACATAACATTTTTTATTAATTAACTGCACAACACACCTCTACATATTTACTTTCTCTACAACTTCTAGCTGTTGCTTTTTAAAAATTATTCTTACTACCAGATGAGGAGGCAGCAGGAAGCTGTTTGCCTTTTGATAGCCTTTTCATAGAATAATGATTTTGTAATGTTTTTAATAGAGCAAATGGGAAGATAATTTAGTTTTGTCTCTAAGGTTTTTCTTTGTAGTTAATAATTTGTTCTTTGTAGTTGTAATTTAGAAAAGTTCCTCTCTTTGTTTTTGGCTTTTATTATTTTTCATTGAGACAATAGTACGTATTTATGGGGCACAGTGTAGTATCTTAGTACATAGATGCAATGTGTAATGATAGAAAAGTTTCTCTCTACCTCCTACATCATTATTAGCAATTCCATCTACATTGTTAGGATTGCTGTCAACTTTGGGAACCCCTCCATCTTACACCCTTGAGTTTTACGTTTTTCAGACAGACTGTTGTTATTTTGTGGTTGCCACCATCTTCAATGAGAATATTAATGAGATGATTCTTCGAAAATTGTTCATTTAGGTTTTTTGGCTTATTCCTCTGAGTTATCTCTGCTTCCTCCAGTTATTATTTTTTCTGTTACTTGCTCTGGTCCTTTATGTTTTACTGAAATCTCTAGTCATCTTTGGTTATTTATGCGTGTTTAAGAATGAGGGCAGAGAAGAGCTGCCTGTGACTTCTGTGTGGGAGGGGCGGTGGAAGATACATTGCTGAAAGCTTTGTTTCATAATGAGCAGACGGGCACCAACCTTTACACAACCTTATATGGAGGATCGTCCGAGTTCATCCAGTTTCTTTAGAATAAACCACCTTCTTTCTTGCAAGGGTGTGGAGAAAAGCCTGGAGGCCACACCTTCTGCACACAGTGGGGAGAGTGGGAGCTTTAACTATTAAGGTTTCAGATCTGTAGCTCATTTCTGCCAAGAGGATGGTGGTGACAAGAGGCATTAAGAACACCAGCATAAACATCTCCATAATTATTTGCCTCTAAGATGCTTGACCCTTCCGAGGGGTCTATTTCACCATCTTCCTTTCAGTGTGTGACAGTAAATGTCAGAGACAGGTGTGTCTCTAGGATTTTGCCTGGAGGCTGCCCAAAGCCCTTAACTACAAGGTACATCCTCTTCCAGGCTCACCCTTCCAAAAACACCCTCCCAATGCTCTTCTTAAAAAAAAAGTGTAAGCAAGGTGCAAAAATGTGACAAATAGCAATGCCACATTTTTAATTTTTAAAAACTGGGTCAGTCACAGATTTGAATAACACTGCAACACAGCTGCTTTAGATTTTTTTCCCTGACAACAAGGCCTAATTATAAGCTGCAAGAACAACTAAATCAGAAGTGTGGAGTTTTTTGTTTTTGTTTTTGTTTTTGTTTTTGTTTTTGTTTTTGTTTTTTGAGACAGAGTCTCACTCTGTCGCCTTGGATACAGTGCCACAGCATCACCATAGCTCACAACAACCTCAAACTTTTGCCTCAACCTCCCTAGTAGCTGGGATTACAGATACCTGTAGAGACAGGGTTTCACTCTTGCTCAGGCTTGTCTTTAACTCCTGAGTTTAAGCAATCTACTTTCTCAGGCTCCTAGAGTGCTAGGATTACAGGCATGAGCCACCTTGCCTGGCCAGAAGTATGCATTCAATTAAAATATGAGAGTGTGGGTAATTGGTGGGATCACACCTATGGTGTATCTTATAAGGGTACATGTGAAATTTACTAAATGTAGAATGTAACACAATAACTAAGAAAATGCCAGGAAGGCTATGTTAACCAGTGTGATGAAAATGTGTCAAACCACTGTGTAAAACCAGTGTATGGTGCCCCATGATCGCATTAATGTACACAGCTATGATTTGATTAAAAAAAAAAATTAAAAAAAAAAAGAAAATGCCGTGAAGGCTATGTTAACCAGTTTGATGAAAATATTTCAAATTTTATATAAAACTAGCACATTGTACCCCATGATTGCATTAATGTACACAGCTATGATTTAATTTAAAAAAATAAAAAATAAAATATGAGATATGTCATCTTTGGCTGGTGGGTTTTGCATTAACTAGATGGCCTCAGGTCAAACTGGAGATACTTTCCAGTTTTATGCTGAGCCCCAAATCCTTAGGGTCTGCACGTGGGGACCCTAAGGTCCTTAGGCCGGGGGCAGGGAGCAGGCGGTGTTCCACATCATCCCAAAGTCAAGGCAGGGTCAAAATAGTTCTGTCCAGTCTCACTTTGGCAGGAGGATAAGGATTTCCCTTCAGGGTACCATAAGTCCTCAAGGAGGCCTGGTCCCCTCACTTTATGTTCTGGGGTTTACAAATGTTGGTGTAGCTAGCATATGAAGGGTCAGGTGGGGAAGGAGGGTTGGCTACCACCTCCAGGGCAGAAAAATCAATACAAATCAGATGCTCTGGGGCAACCAAAATTTGATGGTCCACTTCAGACAATGGCATGAGGGACAGCTGGTCACGGAAATAGTTCCCTCTGGTGGTTCCTCCTCCTTCCACCTCTCCCTCCTCCCCCTTCAGATTTCTCCACACCTTCCTCTTTTAGAGTCCAAGGTGAAGGCCCACCCTCTTCTCCCACTCTAGCCGGTAGTCATTTATCTGGTCTCTGCAAGCAACGAAACCTGTGGGTTTGCAGACCAAACTTTTCGTTCGGAGCAGTATTCCTAGCCTTATACTCTTGAGTTTTATGTTTTTCATAGTGATTGTTCACTGGGGGGACTCATCCCTATTGGTACAGGCCAGAGTACATCCCCATGGAGCTGCTGTTAGGTATGAAATTAACAGGTGTGATGATCCCAGTGGGATTGTAAGGCATGGTGAGAGGCAAAATGGCTGTATCTTTTTTTTTTTAAAGATTCCCCCCTCTAATCAACTTTTTCGAGTAGTTGACCAATATCTGTCTCATATAAGAAGTCTCCTATCATACTAACTCTAGCCGCGATTCATTGAGTACCTGCTATGTGTCAGCACTGTCCTAGATGCTTTTCATTATTGTTATTCCTCTTATTATTCTTGCAAGATATATGCACTTGTATCTGCATGATATAAAGGAAATTATCTTCCTAGAGGCTGATTACCTCACTTTAGATAAACCTGCAAGTAAATATAAAATAAGAATTTGATTCTTTTCCACAGAAAACGAAAAAGAGTCTGTGTGCAGGGTCAAACCAACAGGCTCTCCAGACCCGAGTCTCTGTGAGGAAGGCAAAAAGGCCGTGCTGAAGAAAGGCTGGTTTGCAGTTCCTCAGCTCACAGGTGCGACTTGGGCTCACCACACTCCCACTCCTGCTAGGACACTGATATTAATTACATCCAAGTACTGTGCTGGATACCTGACACTTCATCTCACTTTCTCCTTATTATTTTTTTTTGTTTTGTTTTAGAGACAGAGTCTCATTTGTCATCCTGGGTAGAGTGCTGTGGCATCACAGCTCACAGCAACCTCCAACTCCTGGGTTTAGGCGATTCTCTTACCTCAGCCTCCCGAGTAGCTGGGACTACAGGCGCCTGCCACAACAGCTATTTTTTTGTTGTTGCATTTTGGCTGGGGCCAGGTTCAAACCCTTGGTATATGGGGCTGGCGCCCTACTCACTGAGCCACAGGCATCGCCCCACTTTCTCCTTATTATACTCCTATGAAATGAGAATTATTATCCCCATTTTTCCCATAATGAAATTGATATTCAGTGTCATTATGTACCTTCCCCAAGATCAAATTGCCAGTGAATGGCATAGTCATGATTTGAACCCAGTTTGGAGTGATTCCAGAGCCTGCTTTCTATGGTTTCTGTGAATCAAAATCTTCCTTTTGAAACTACTCCTATGACCCCTTGAAGCTTCTGAACAAATCATTTTGTGACTAAGTATAAGTAGTCTGTACTGGTGCTCTTCAGGCCTTCAGGCTGAGTTAATCACATGTTGAGAACTTGGGTGACATAATGGTGTCAGTCTCTTAAATCATCTAGGAAGTTTCCATTTTCATTCGTGAAAATCTGCTTCAACTCACTGCTGGACAATGGAGTCAAAAGCAGGCAGACAGTCATGTACTAGCCTGAGGTTTCTTGAGGCAGGGACTGTTTCATATACCTGTTTTTCATATATACAGAGGAACCTGTCACACATAATTAGTGCCATTTCAAGCCCCCACTGTGGACCAGACAACTTTACAAGCATCATCTTGTGAATCCTCACAACAATCTTGCAAGACAGAAATCATCATAGATACAGATGCTCAGGCTCCGAGAGCTAATGAGTAGCAGAACTGGTGAAACTCGGGCTATCAGAGGTTCCTCAGAGGGGTCATAGTTGATCTGGTTGCTGGAGGATGAATTTGAAGGAGGAAAGTATAAGAAAAGGCCTTTTAATTGACAGCAATGGGCACAGAGGCAGAAAAGAATGTGATCTTGTTCATACCTAATTCAATAGCAATTATTATTATTTTTTTTTAGGTGGTAAATAATTCAAAAGTTTAATTTGCCATTTCTTGACATATTGACTTTTAAAAGCATGACCTTATAGATTGTCTATAAAATAAATGTTAAATATTTTTTATTTGACATTTACACATAAACCACACTAAAATGCCTTTCAATAAATAAAAGGCAGCATTTTAGTAGACCCAGGGAAATTATATTGGTGTAATAAAGATCAAAAGTACAAAGTAAAC
>CAUYPK010034852.1:0-10179 GCA_963574355.1 Loris lydekkerianus | reverse complement strand
GAATGTAAATGTCTTAGCACAATAACTAAGAAAATGCCGGGAAGGCTATGTTAACCAGTGTGATGAAAATGTGTCAAACGGTCTATAAAACCAGTGTATGGTGCCCCATGATCACATTAATGTACACAGCTATGATTTAATTAAAAAAAAAAAAAAAAAAAAAAGAAATTGAAAAAGGAGGACCACTTACGCCCAGGAGTTAAAATTGTGATCACACCACTGCACTCTTGCCTGGGTAATGGAACAATAGTTGGTCTTTAAAGAAACACACACACAGAGAGAGAGAGAACAAAGTAAACATCTCAATGTAGCAAATTGGACATTTCTCAAAAGAAAATATACAAATGGCCAATAGGGATATAAAAATGCTCAACATCACTAATCATATAAATACAAGTTGAAACCTCCAAGAGATATCTCAGCCCCTTTAGAATGCCTATTACCAAAAACACAAAACATAACAAGCATTTTTGCAGATTGGTTACATCAAAATTTTAAATCAAATCAATATGTTAAAGTGCTTTTTGCACTCCCATGTACTTTGCAGTATGATTTGCAATAGTCAAGATATGGAATAAACCTAGGTGTCTATCACAGATGAATAGATAATGAAAATGTAGCATATATACACAATGGAACACTATTCAACTGTAAAAAATAAGAAAATTCTATTGTGTTGATATTGATGCCAATTGGAGCATTTATGTCAGGTCATCTGGAGGACATTGTGCTGTGTGAAATAAACCATGCACAGAAAGACAAATATCACATGATCTTAATTATATGTGGAATCTAAAAGGATTGGAATTTTTAGGAGAAAATAGAATGGTGGTTACTAAGTGCGGGGAAGGGAAGTGTGAAAGGTTAGGGGGATGTTTTTCAAACTATACAAAAGTTTCAGTTAGGAGTATGAGATCAAGATATTTATTGCACAACATAGTGATTACACCTAAAAACAATGTATTGTATACTTGAAAATTGCTAAGAAAGACACTTTTAAATATTCTCACCACAAGTGATAGGTATGTGAGCTAATGCATGTTAAGTTGATTTATACATTCCACAACATTTACATTTGTACATCTTGTTTTCCCCATATATATATATACACATACAATTTTTATTTTTCAATTAAAAAATAAATTTCATTTATTTATTTACTTATTTATTCATTTATTTGTTTATTTTTAGAGACAGAGTCTCACTTTGTTGCCCTCTGTAGAGTGCCATGACGTCACAAATCACAGCAACCACCAGCTCTTGGGCTTAGATGATTCTCTTGCCTCAGCCTCCCAAGTAACTGAGACTACAGGCTCCCGCCATTATGCCCTGCTTTTTTTTGTTGTTGCAGTTTTGCCAGGGCCAGGTTTAAACCTGCCACCCTCAGTATATGGGCCTGGCACCCCACCCACCAAACCACAGGTGCCACCCTATTTTTTTTTTTTTAAACATAACAGTCAAAATGTTACCATGTGTTGGACAATGTTCTTTTTTGTATTAAGTTATAACATGTACATCAATGCAATTATGTGGTACAATGTGCTGGGTTTTGTGGTAAAGACTATGTTAACCAGTTTCATGAAAGTATTTCAAATTTTATATAAAAAAATAAATTTTAAAAGAAGAATTGGAGGAAGCAGGACAATACGGCCAACTACAAGCAGAATTCATCAGAAGCTTTTGTCCAGAAGGATAAAATTGAACTGAAGCAAACTTGGAGAAGTTGAAATTGGGGGATTGAACACAAGGAGAAGAAATTTAAGGTGCTCAGCATCCCCACTGAGACAAACTGTGAGGAGAATTACAAGAAAGAAGAGAACAGAGATCAGGTATAGAGCAACTAGACTGAAGGTACCTGGTGCCAATGGGGAAGGGAGACTACCCTCAACCAGGGAGCTTGATGCAGGCTTTCCATTATCAGGGAACAGAGGACCTTCCATCTCATCCAATGAGGGATACACAAAGTCTCAGTTCTCCTAAACCTAGGAATTTCCACTTCTGGGTACCCATTCTGCTAGGCACAAAAGTAAACAAATTTTCTGTCAGATATCTTGAGTGTACAGCCCATTCCCCACCTCCTCCAGTGTCCTAACAGACTGCTCCTACAGAGGCATTTATAAGTGGGAAAGAGACATGAACACACCCTCCCTAAAGAATCCCATGTATAAGTGAGAAAGAAATATGAACATATATTCCCTAAAGAAAGATGAATGGCCAACTAACACATGAAAAAAATGCTCATTATTCCTAATCAGAGAAATGCAAATCAAACCACCCTGAGATATCACCTAACCCCAGTGAGAAGCCTACTTCACACACGTTCAAAGCTGTAGAAGTTCCCAGTGCCTGGGTGAGGTGGAGTGCTAGCCCAACTCAGACAGCCTGGAGGGTCTGCCCCACCCCCAAGCACCAGAAAAATGAGGGAGCTCCCACTCACAGAATCCATGATTTTAGAGTCTCTCTCTCTCTCTCTCTGTCTCTCTCTCTCTCTCTCTCTCCCTCTGTCTCCCTCTCTCTCTCTCTCTCTCACCATAACAGCCCAGATCCTTAACTGGCCAAAGAAAAAGGGAGAGTGAAACATTCTGGACCCAAAGATAAAAATCATGCCAAGGAGCAAGACTAAAGGAAGGTAGAGATCCAATTCATGCAATCAAAGTGGCTTTTATTTCACCTGGAGTGCAGGTGGGGTGAGATTCCTTACTTGGGAGAAATCCACACTTGGGCTATGGTGAACAGGGATTTAAAGTGTTAGGGCAGCCAGGATTGGTCTATCCATAGCTTTACCTGGGCAGGTAGGTGGGACAAGATTATGGAGGTCTGAATTGATTCTTCACTATTTCCTGGGAGGGACAAGCTTTCCAGGAAAGGGATCCTGGGTGGGTCAGTAACCTGATTCTATCAGAGAGAAGATCCCTGCCCCCTCAGAAGTGTCTGGCAGGACCTCTAGGGATCCTTTACATTGTCTGGACATGTGAGATGAGTGCACCCTGCCTCTCATTCCAAGAGGAAATTGTGGCTTGGCTGCACTGATTTTGGAAATATGTCATCCATCCTGAGTCTCCCTCCAGTTAGGGGGTACCTTTTCCCTGCCTTCTGGAGTGGCCGTCACGAGCATCTTTGCCTGCTGTTCCCCAGTGAACCTTCTGCCAACTTGGAGAGACACAGGCCTAGCCTCAGGTGACTACACTCTGAGAAGGTGCAGGAAACAGAACACAGGTAGCAAATTCCCTCCCCAGATGCATTGTTTCTGGTCCACATCCAGGACTCAGGAGTGGGGGGAATACACCTTTTTGTTTTTGGTTGTGCAAGGGGCCCACGTTTCAGCTGTGGGAATGGGATCAATTGGGATGATACACAGATCCTCCACCTCTAGCCAAAGTGGTGCTGAGGGCCATTGCTGAATATTTTACAGCAATGACTCCAGAAAAAAAAAAAAAAAAAAAAGAAGAAGAAGAAAGAAAGAAAGAAAGAAAGAAAGAAAGAAAGAAAGAAAGAAAAACAGCTCCTTTAAACTGGGTAGAGGCCAGGATGATACCAGGACAGAAGTACTTTGTGCTAACCAGGAGACACACCCAGCCCAGGGGCCTCACTTGGAGGTCCACCTCACAGAGCTACCACTCCCAAATTGCAGAAAACAAGGGCTGGCCCTCAGAGAATTTCACATGGCATCCGTGAGAGGTCAGCTTTGTGAATTAAATGGGAATGGCCACAGGCATAAGCTCCACCTCATTTGCACAGTCAGTGGTGAAGGAGTGGTGAGCTCTATATATTGGAGCCTCCAGATTTTATCTAACCCAATGAGTTTTAGTTGCCAAATAGGTCTCTGGGCTGCTGACTAAGGGTCCCCAATTAGATTACCTCTCAATATCCATTGAGGAACAACCTAACATTTCAAATTTAAAAGTGCAATAAATACATAAATAAATTGAAAATCCACATGGGGAGAAGCTAGCAGAAGAAGCCTGGCAATGTGAAAAATAAGAATCTATCAACCCCACCAAGAAATTTCAAGGGAGATACAGCTGAAAATGCCATCCATAAGAAAATTTTGAAATAACAAAAATAGAATTCAGAATCCATATGGCAAATAAGATGAACAGAATTGAGGAGAAAATGGAAAAAAAGAGATCTAAAAAGAAGTCCAAAAACTGTGTCAAGAATTTAGTAAAATTAAAGACAAAATAACCAAGGATATGGATATAATTAGGAAGGATATAGCAGAGCTTAAGGAATTGAAAGAGGCATTCAAGGAGATTCAAAACACAGTAGAAAGTCTAGACAATAGAATAGAACATGAGAAAAAGTATCTCAGATATCTAAGGCAAGAGTTTTGAACTAACCCAATCATTTAAAGAGGCAGAAAAAAATGAGAATAAAATCACAGCTGTTCCTTAGAGAGCTGTGGGACTACTCCAAAATAATGAATATTCAAATCGTAGGGATTCCTGAAGGAGAAGAGACTCTGAATAGCACAGAAACCCTAATTCAAGACATCATTTTGGAGAATTTCCCAAGCATTGCAAAAGACTCAGACATCCAGATACTAGAGAGCTTCATAACCCCAACTCAACTTCATTTAAAAAAGCAACTCCTACACACATAGCAATTAACCTCACCAAAGTCAAAATAAAAGAGAAAATTCTGCAAACAACTAGGCATAAAAAATTCTTACCTATAAGAAGAAAAATATCAGGGTGCCAGTGGACTTCTCAGCTGAAACAGTTCAAGCCAAAAGAGGTTGGTGGCCATCTGTCTTTAATTTTCTTAAACAAAATGATTTTCTGCCCAGGATCTGTGTCCTGCTCAACTAAGTTTCATTTTTGAAAGACAAAGCAAATATTTTATTGACATGCAAACATTGAATAAATTTGCCACAAAATCAGCTCTGCAGAAAGTATTCAGAACCACTCTTCACACTGACTAGCATGATGGAACAGCAGCCAAGACACTGAGAAATTAAAAGACAAAACATAGCTTACACAAGGGATAAAACTAATCAAAAAACCACAAAACAAGATGAACACAACTCCAACTTATTTATCAATCTCTAAATAAATGTGAATGACTTTAATTCCCCCATGAAGAGGCACAGGCTGGCTGACTGGATTAAAAAAAAAAAAAAAAATACACAAGCCAGGTATATACTTTTTCAAGATACACATCTAACGTCTATGGATAAAACAAGACTCAAGATAAAGGGATGGAAAACAATATTTCAGGCAAATGGAAGTCAGAAGAAAGTAGAAACTGCAATCTTATTTGCAGATACAAATGGATTTAAAAAAACAAAAATAAAGACAGATACAGGCACTATATACTGATCAAGATAACAATACAAGAAGACATTTCAGTTCTGAATATATATTCACCCAACTTAAATGCTGCCAGATATGTAAAATGAACCCTTACAGATCTTAACGATATGATTTTCTGCAAATCCATAATATCTGAGAATTTTAAGACCCTTATGACAGAATTGCACAGATCCTCTGAACAGAAACTAGGCAACACATAAATATACTTAAACACAACCTTAGAATAGATGGACTTAAAAAAATATATACCTATACACAGCATTTCATCCTAACAAATGAGTATACATTGTTCTCTTCACCCAGGAGTCATCCCCCAATATCAATCATATTTCAGTCCATACAAAAAAATCTCAGCAAATTTAAAATAATATAAATTGTATCTTGTATCTTCTTGAACAATCACAGAATAACAGAAGAATTCAATCCAATAGCTTTCTTTGAACCCAACACAAAGTCAAGAAAACTAAACAACCTTATGCTGAATAACCTCTGGGTCAAAGGGGAGATAAGGAAGAAAGATATTAGATTTCTCAAACAAAGTGACAAAGAAGCCACATGGTATCCAAACCTACAGGATACTACAAAGGAAGTTCTAAGAGAAAAGTTTATAGCATTAGATGCCCACATTCAGAAAACAGAAAGAGTCAACAACTTAATGGTCCCTCTCATGCAACTGTAGAAAGAAGAGAAATTAAATTCCAAACTCAGCAGAAGAAAATAAATAACCAAAACTAGAGTAATTCTACTGAATTACTGAAACTGAGAACACAAGACTCATTTGGAAAAACAGCAAAATGAAAAGTTGGTTCTTTGAAAGGATTAATAAAAAAAAAAAAAAAGATAAGCCACTGGCCAGACTAACTAGAAATAGAAAAGTAAGATCTCTAATATTCTCAATCAGAAACAAAAAAGAGAAAATAACAATAGATACCACAAAGATTCAAAAGATCCTCAATGATTACCACAAAAAACTCTATGCCCAGAAATTTGAAAATGTAGAAGAAATAGACATTTCCTGGAACCACACAATGTTCCTAAACTCAACCAGAAAGAATTAGAAATTTTGAATAGAAAAATCTCAACCATCAAAATTGCAACAATAATTAAAAACCTTCCTAAAAAGAAAATTCCTGGAACAAATGGTTTTAAATCAGAATTCTATCAAACTGCCAAAGATGACCTATGACCTATATTGCACAGTCTATTCCAAAACATAGACAAGAAATGAATCCTTCCCAACACATTTTGCAAAGCAATTATCAACCCTATACAAAAACTAAGAAAGGACCCAACACAAAAGGACAACTAAAGACCAATATCATTAATGAATATTGAAGCAAAAATATTCAATGTAAGCCAAACGTTAAAAAAATTACATGTCATGACCAGGTGGGCTTTATATCAGGGATCCAAGCTTAGTCTAACCCAATTTACATATGCAAATTCATAAATATAATTTACCACATAAATAAAAGCAATAACAAAGATCATATTTTCTTCTCAAAAGACAGAGAAAAAGCATTTGAAAAAATTCAGCACTCTTTTTGGACAAGAACATTTCAGAAAATAGGCATAGATGGCCCATTTCTGAAACTGAAGAGGTCTTAGAGGTCATTTGCAACTAACCAACAGTCAACATAATACTTAATGGAATACAACTAAAAGCATTTTCACTTAGAACTGGAACAAGGCAAAGATTCCAATATCACCACTGCTGGAAATTCTACCTAGTGTAATCAGGCAAGATGTGAATATCAAGGGTATTGAAATGTCAACAGAGGAAGTCAAACTCTCACTCCTTGCTGATTATATAATCTAATAATTTTTTAAACTTGGGATTCGACCAAAAAGGCTCCTCCTGGAAGTGATCAAGGAATACAGTAACATCTCAGGTTATAAAATAAATGTTGACAAATAAGTAGTCTTCATATATGCCAATAACAGTTAAGCTGTGGATGAAATGAAGGACACAAAACCCTTCACAGCAGTTTCGAAGAAAATGAAACACCGGGGAATATGTTTAACAAAGGACATTATGGTCTCTACAAAGAGAACTATGAAATTCTGAGAATAGAAATAGCAGAAGATGTTAACAGATGGAAGAACACATGCTTATGGCTGGAAAAATTGAACACTGTTAAAATTTCCATACTACCCAAAGGAATCTACACATGGAATGAAATCCACATCAAAACACAAATGTCATACTTTGACGAATTTGAAAAAATGGTACTTAGTTTTGTGTGAAACCATAAAAAAAAAACCCACATAGCCAATGCATTTCTAAGAAACAAAAATAATTCTAGAGGCATCGCATTACCAGACTTCTTTTATGCTACAAGTCTACAGTGATCAAAAAGGCATGGTACTGGCACAAAGAAATAGATGTATAGATCCATGGAATATTACAGAGAACCCAGACATGAACTAAGCCACATATTACCATTTACCCTTGATAAACTAAACAAAAGCATACACTGGGGAAAAGAATTCTTGTTTAATAAATACGGTTGAGAGAACTGGTTAGCCACATGAAGAAACCTCTTAACAGACAAAAATTTACTCTCATTGGATAAAAGATTTAAATTAAAGACACAAAATAATAAAACTCCTAGAAAAGAATGTGTAAAAATCTCTTGATACTATCAGCCTGGAAAAGATTTTATGAAGAAAACCCCCTTGACAATAGCAGCAACATCAAAAATAAAACGGGACATGATCAAGCTAAAAAACTTCTGCACAGCTAACAGTACAACAACTAAAGGTGACAGACAACCTTCTATCATTCAATATAAGATATTTTCATGCTATGAATCTCAGAAAAACTGAAAACTACCATATACAGAGAATTCAAATTAATCAACAAGAAAAGATCAAACAATCCCATTTACAAGTGGGCAAAAAACTTAAATAGAGGTTGGGCCTTGGGTCTGTGGCTGTGTGCTGCCTGGAGTCTGCCTTCATCTCCCTCCCTGATTCCTTTCATATTTGGCCTCAGATGAGGAACCTGTAATGACATTGCTACAGGACTCAGCCAAGGTCATATGAATGATTAAGAAGCAGAGTCGTAATTTGAACAAAAGTTTGTCCAACTCTGAGATTCACACTTTTAACCCCGAACATACTTTCTGAGTATTTCAGATGCTCTGTGTTAGAACATTAGCCTCAGTTTCAGAATTCATCATTATTTCCCAGAGACACATCAGGTCCCACTACGTGGGGTTGGGATCATCAGTATCACTGTCTTCCACCTCCACATCTTGTTCCATGAGAAGGTCGTCAGAATCAGGGACAGAGCTGCCATCTCCTGTGATCAACATAACTCAGGTGGAAAATGTTGCTTCACCCTGGGTCAGGGAATAAAGATGACACAGTGTGAGTGAGACACAGCTTGGTGTGGAAGCCACCAAGATTTGGGGATCATTTGCTATGACAGCATGAGAGGCTCCAATCCAGAAGGAGAGTTAAAGGACAGAAATTTAGCAAGTAACGTGGTGAATTTGAGCTGCACCAAGAGAGAAAGTTGAAGAACGCACATAAACCCCGCTGAGGCAAGCTGCAACCCCAAGGATACAAACAAAAGGCACAAAATCCATCACCAAGCGGATGGGAGTCCCCTCCCCCATGAGAACAACTAAGAGTGTCCCACAAACAAACAACCAGAATTCAAAAGTCCTCCCACTACGCTCCACGGGAAAGACCCTCTAAAACTGGACCTACCTCCCCTACTAGGGTGCCATGGCATTCTCCTGCCAAGCATAAAATGGTATAGAACTGTATATATTCTCTACCTGCAATACTGAGCTCCCAGCACTCCCCTCCACTCTCACTCTGAGGTCTGGAGAACTCTCCCCCAGGAGTCCACATTCTTGGGTGATTTCTCGAGGAGTATAAACAGAACCTAGACTGCAGCTGGTCAGAACTGATACTGCAGCAAAGGAGTGAGGAGAGGACGGTCAGCTGAGAGGAAACCACACTGGAGTGGCGGTGCCCCGAGGCGCAGAGAAGCAGCCATTTTTGGCAAAAAAAGGACTCAATCCCAGATATTCTGAAGCCCCACCCCCTGTCTCCCTGGGCAGAGGAGGCCGGGCATCTTCTCAGGTGGCAACGACCCGGAAAATATCTGGG
This sequence comes from Loris lydekkerianus, assembly GCA_963574355.1. Lineage (NCBI taxonomy): Eukaryota > Metazoa > Chordata > Mammalia > Primates > Lorisidae > Loris > Loris lydekkerianus. Next base: position 736 of record CAUYPK010034852.1, on the reverse strand, counting down.
ACAGAAACGCAGGCGCCATGAGTAAAGGGTTTGCCTGGGGGATTAAAGATGGTGGCTGAGTAACAGCTTCCCTGCAACTGGGCAAGGCGAGTCTGGAGAGAAAAGCCTCCAGACATCTCTGGCCGGTGGGATCTGCCTATGATCATCCCTTTGAGGATACAGGGAGACAGCAAGGGACTTCTGGACCCCAGGAGGAGGACAAAAACAATGGAAAACTGTCAAGTGGCTGCGTGTGTATGATTGACCTAATCACGCCGGCAAACGTGAGTACAAGCAGCAGTGAGACTGCAAACTGGAAAGGCCTTACCTGTGAACTTTTTTGGTGCTCTTGGACTTGGCGCTCAGTTGAGCTGCCTTGGGGAGAGATTGAGCAAAAGTGTGGAGAACTTTGGGCATTGTCTGGGGCCCCAAAAGGAGTCACTGATCTGGGCTCAGTGAAAGTCATTGCGTGAAAAACCTGCTCCAGAAAGCTCCACCCTCAGGGTCCCAGAGCAAGGAACGGGTGGGACAAAGTAACCTAGTGACTGAGCAGCTTAAAGGCAGGGACTGAACTGCCTCACAGCCCTATCCTTAGGAGCAGAGTGAGACTGTTGTGGCACACTTGAGCCTTGGGCTGTTGCCTTGGGTAGAGTGCCCTGATGTCACAGCTCATACCAACCTCATACTCCTGGGCTTGGTGCCGCCCAGACCTCCATAATAGGTGTCCAGTGACCCCCGACCAGTGACCCGCACCCAC
>CAUYPK010034851.1:0-14455 GCA_963574355.1 Loris lydekkerianus | reverse complement strand
GGTGTTGATGTGCGATCTCCAACCTTCTCTCCTGGTATAGCTCGAATCCTCCAGGTTACTTACTAAATTTCCATCCTTTAACTCTCCTTCTGGACGGGAGCCTCTGTGAAAAGCTGGCTTCAGTCCGCCATCTTGTCTCGAGACGATATTAAAATATTAATATCAATATTAATTTCAGATGAATTATACCAACCTTGTTTCACAAACAGGCAGAATCACACACAGCTGGGGATGGTGAGTGGTCACCAAGCAGGAAGACACTGAGAGCATTTGTTAATTTGATTTAAGCCCTGTAGGTAGCAGTCAGGAAAGTAATGCTTCCCTCTCTCTATCCTTTCAAACAGAAATCCAATTCTAAAAATCCCAGCCCACTGGGACTATGGTTTCCTTTATTCTTCCTTTCTCTGCTAACTAACAGTAGTCCATTCCAGATCCTGCTGCTGTCAGAGGTCTTTTTACGCCCCACTCAGCCTTTTCCATATTGTTACCTGGCTTTATTTTTCATGGTTATCATGGAAACATTTTATTTAAGGAGATATATTAGGTTCCAGAAATTTTGAGAGATGCAGAAGCTTAGCTTCTCAAGCTGCTAGAACCCTCTGGGTGGGCAAGGAGGGTTGAGAAGGACTAGTCAAACGTGCAGATTCCTGGGCCCAGCCAAAGGAATTCCAAGTTGGAGACTTCAACTTGGAATGTCTAGGGTGGGGCTTGAGAGTTTGTTTGCATTTGCCACGGGCTTCTTGGACAAGGCTGAAGGTGGTCTAGTGTGGATTATTCAAGAACCTGCTCTCGGAGCTCAGGGGATCCTACCCTTTCACCTGAAGACATGCACCAGAGCCACTCCATATATTTATTTTATGGGCATATACTACAGGGCATGTGTTAAGGACTGAAGGTTTGTTGCTCCCCAAAAGTCACGTGTTGAAGCTCTAACTCCCAACATGATGGTATTTGGAGGTGGGAACGTCTGGGAGGGAATTAGGTTTAGATGAGGCCATGAAGAGCAGGCCCCATGGTAGGATGAGTGTCCTTCTAAAATATGAAGAGACCAAAGTGTGGTTCACTCTCTCTTTCCCCTCTTCCCCTTCTCGCCCTCTACTCCCTCCCCATCCCTCTGTTCCTCCTCATCTCTCTGTCTCTCCCCTCTCCCTTTCTCTCCTCCTCTCCCCCTCTCCCTTACTCTCTCCTTCTCTCTTTATCCTGCTCACTTTCTCTCCTAGTCTCTCGTCTTTCTCCCTCTATCCCCCTCTCTCTCCTCCACCTCATAGAACACAGCAGGAATGCAACTATCTACAGGCCAGAAAGAGCCCTCACCAGGGAACTGAATCTGCCAGTACCTTGACCTTGGACTTCTCAGCCTCCAGATCTATGAGAAATAAATTGTTGTTATTTAAACCACCCAGTCTATGGTATTTTGTTATGGCAGCCGGGCTGACTAAGATAGTGTGTGGGTGTGTGATACAAAAGGAACCGAAGCCAGCTAAAATCTGCCACAGGATCAGAGCATCCATCAACCAAAATTTAAGTTCCAGGACACAGAATGTCTTCAGAAATTATCATTTGCCAGTTTTAAGCAAAATATTTTTCTCTTCTCTAAAGCTCAAAGATTAAAAACCTCATGAATATGTTCCTGTATTGGAGTTGTTTACATACTTTGAATTTTATAAAGGAAAGCTTCATTCAATCAATATTTCTGGCTCTGGCTTAGATAACAAAGGTCTTAATTTCTTATCTGATGGTCCTACCCTACTTGTATGAAAGTATTCTCAGCTGTCAATGCAGGAAGCATTTGACTTTTCATTATAATGTGTTCCTGAACATATGCAGGTGTAGGCACATGCATTACACAAATTGCATCTGACACCTCTTGGGCACCACTGTGGACCTCTGGCCTCTGACACCTTTGGGACCCTTGACTGCTGGTTCCATTCCAGCCACCATGGGGTGATCAACTGTGCATGAGCTGTGACCACCTTCACACAGGGGAAGCCCTGCTGTCCTCGTTCACCCACTCCCCATGGGCACAGAGCCTCAGGAGCAGTGGCGCTAACTCAGCAGCTGTTCATAAGCCACTTGCATTTTCCATCATTGCTCTTTGCAGTGAATCTTTGACCCATCTCAGTCTGGAGTCACTGTGTCAATTCCTCCCCCTTCTTCCTTCCATGACACAGTAACTCATGTCACCTTACAGAAGATGGTTCCACGAGAGAGGCAGCCAGCACTTCTCAATACCAGCAGGTGTCCAGCTGGTATCAAGCCCTTGTACTGACTCTCCTTTCTTCCCTGCCTCATTCTTCTTTTCCTCCAGTCAGACATCCCTGGGATTGCATACACACCCCATCCCCTTGCAAAGAAACAGCACAAAAACTTTTGCTTCATGTTCCACTTTCTAGGAAATTCAGATCGATGTGCAACTCTATAAAGGTTGGGACTTTGGTCTGTTTTGTTCACTGCTGCATCTCCAGCCTCTAGAACATCACTGCTGCATAGCAGAAGCTCAATAAATATTTGTTGAATGTCAACAAATCAAGATGTCAGGGTCTGTGCTAAGCACTTTTCCTGGATGATGCCATTTCATTCTCATAACAACCCTGTGATGCAGATACTGTTATTATCAGGGCTTTACAGATGAGGAGGCTCAGAGGGTCAATCAACTTACCCAAGGTCACTCAGAAGGAGAGTGATGGAGCTGGAATAGAACACGGTGTCTGACTCATGCTCAAAACCCCAGTGCTGCGTAAGTGCTTTTAACCCACCTGCTACCATCTCCTTTTAGAGCTCTCCCATCTTCTTTTCTCTTATATAAAACATAACATATAGTTTACCATCTGAACAATTCTTCAGTGTACAGTTCAGTGATATCAGTATCTTCGTGTTATTGTATAATCATCACTATGATCCAGTTCTAGAATTCTTCATCTTGCAAATGTAAATCTTGGCACCCACTAACTAATAACTCCTGTTTCCCACTCACATATTCCAGGTACCTCATATACATGGAATCCTATAGTAGTTGCATTTTTGTGATTGGCTTATTTCACTCAGCATAATGTCCTCAAGGCTTATGCATGCTGTAGCATGTGTTAGAATTTCCTTCCTTTGCAAGGCTGAATAGTATCCTGTTGTATCACACGCTTTTCATCGTTCACTGCTGGACACATGGGTTCTTTCCACATTTTGGCTATTGTGAATATGCTGCTGTGAACTTGAGGGTATGTGCATCTCTTTGAGACCCTGCTTTCAGCTCTTTTGGGTTTATACCCAGAATTCCACTTTTTTAAAATACCACTCAATATGTGATCACCACAGAGCCTTGTGCCCCTGTTTCCCCCATCCTCTCCTTCCCCCAAGCTCTGCCACTCACTGTCAAGAGACTTTAACTGTTCTCTGTGGCTTGGTAGGAAAGAAATGAGAGAAATGGCAGGGAGCTGCAGGGAGCTGCAGACTCAGGAGTGATGGTTAAATGCTAAGGGACTGGACATGGGGACCTGCAGACAAGGCATTGGGAAGTGAGGATTGGAGGACAGAGTTCTCCTGCCCTGATGGGCCCCGTCATGATCTGTCAGCATTAAGGACTCTGCTGGCACCTGAGCACCAACTCCTGGGAGGTCTTAACACTTCTCTGTGCTTCTGTTTCCATGAGTGTAAAGCAAGTGAATTGGATTAGTTTAGGGACCTGAACCAATAATTTTAAAATCCTAAGAGATACTGTAGCATATGCTACACAACTTTCATGTACTATCTCATTAATTCTCTCATCACTCCCATAAGGTAAGCACAGGGTGGTACCCATTTTACAGATGAGGGAACATAAGGTGAATAAATAACTTGCCCGATGTTCTTACCCTAGGAAGTGCTAGAATTTGTACCATGGAGTCTAAATCTAATCCCTCTGGACATAACACCCTGTGCTGCCAACTGGCTGGTCACAGGCCTGCCTTGGAGATCCCTGGAACAGGCATTACCAGTCTCTGTGGCTATATCTTATTATCCCTCTTCCCCCAGCCCTACCACTGAAAACCGTTAGGATTCCCAGAAATAGGGGTGTATGAGGGCGGGGGAGGTTCTATTGGGATCACTCTTCACTTCCTACTCCTGATGAGATTTGGGGACAAGTAATTCTTCACGTAGCCAGATCATACTGAGTATGGTGAAACTAGGCTCTAAAAAGTTAAATCAGTGAAATAATTGATTTAATGTATATACAGCAAGAGAAATAAGCAGACCAAGAACCCCTACCTCTACTTTATTACTTTTTAGACACAAACTTTAATTAATGGCCAAAATGTACCTGAATTTGCTACAGAGATGAGCCCAAGGCCTCTGAATCCAACAATTGTGACACCCAGAAAAACAGAAATTTGACCTTGAATTTGCTGATATACATCTTTAAACTTTATAGAACACTTCCAGCTTTCTATAGTGAAAAGTATGAGAGGCGTGGCCTCTGATCACAGCTGTATGATGTTCTGCTGGTCACTTACCCCCTGTGGGCCTCAGGTTTTCTATGTATCAGATAGTGGTTAGCCTGGATAGGCACTGAAGGCCATTCAAGCCATACCCTGATTTTATGTCCTGGGGCTCATTGAGCCTCATGACTTAGATTTGATGTAGTCAGAGTAGGCATGAGTCTTTCTAAATGACAGGGGAGGAAATGGAGGCCCAGAGAGATGCAGTTGTAGTTAACAGTCATTGCAAGGCTGAGACAGGGGCCCAAGACTCTAGCCAGGGCTCTCGGCCATTATCTACGGAACTCATAGTCCAGCACTGAATGAGATGGAATATAAAACATTAACATTCTCCTGAGCTTGAGCAAGATACCAGCTCATTCCCAAAGCCTGGCATACAGAAGGTGCTCAATATATAGCTGTGGATCCTTAAGAAAAGGAAAATGAATAAACAAGAGCAGAGAAACCACAGAATTTTCATCTTCTTTTAAAAATTAATTCTAAAAAATAATCATCTTATTTTAGAATAGTTTTAGATTTACAGAAAAATTGCAAAGGTAGTGGAGAGAATTCCAGAAAACCCATCTTTCCCTTCCCTTCCCTTTCCTTTCCTGCCTCCCCCCTTTTTGAGACAGAGTCTCACTCTGTGCCCTGGGTAGAGTGCCATCAAATCCTAGCTCAAAGCAACCTCAGACTCTTGGGATCAAGTGATCCCCTTGCCTCAGACTCTTGAGTAGCTGGGACATAGGCACCCATAACAAGGCCCAGCTAGTTTGTCTATTTTTAGTAGAGAAGGGGTCTTGCTCTTGCTCAGGCTGGTCTTGAACTCCTGAGTGCTAGGATTACAGGCATGAGCCACTACACCCAGCTTTCTTATTAATATCTTCCCTTCCTACCAAACATTCATCGCAATTAGTGAACCAATATTGATACATCATTATTACTGTGGTTTGGATGTCTCCTTCAGAACTCATGTTGACATTTAATGGCCATTGTGATAGTATTAAGAAGTGGGACTTTTAAGAGGTGGTAAGGTCACAAATATTTGCCCTTATGAATGGATTTACGCTGTTATTATGGTAGTAGGTTAGCTATCATAGGAGTGGGCTCCTGATAAAAGGATGAGTTTTAGCCCAACTTTCTTTCTCTGTCTTACATGCTCACCTGCTCTTCCAACTTCTGCCATAGGATGACACAACACAAGGGACCTTGCCAGATGCCAGTGCCATGCTCTGTGGGTTTTTTTTCTTTTTCTTTTCTGTTTTGTTTTGTTGTTGTTGCTGAGACAGAGTTTCATTCTATGCCCTGAGCAGTGTGCTCACTGCAACCTCAGACTTGGGCTGTGGGCATCCTGCTGCCTCAGTCTCCCATGTCACTGTGATTACAGGCATTTGCCATGGTGCCTGGCTAGGGTTTTAACTTTTAGTTGAGTCTGGGTCTCACTCTTTCTCAGACAAGTCTCAACTCCTGAGCTCAAGCAATCCTCCAGCCTCAGCCTCCCACAGTGCTGGGATTACAGGAGTGAGCCACTAAGCTGGTAGCGCTGTGTTCTTGGATTTACCAGCCTCCAGAACCATGAGCCAAATAAATTTCTTTTGTTTGTTAAGGACTCAGCCTGTGGTGTTTTAATATAGCAACACAAAACAGACTAAGACAATTATAAAGTCTATACTTGATCCAGATTTCCTTATTTTTTACTTAATGTTATTTTTTTCTGTTCCAAGGTCCCATCCAAGATACATTACATTTTAATTTTCATGTTCCTTAAGCTTTCTCGGCTATGGGTATTCCTCAGAGTTTTCTTGTTTGTCTGCTTTCTCATAGAATTTGGCCCAAGGTAGCCATCTAAACATGTGAAAAATGATGCTGCCATTTATTTTCTAACTTGAAAGAAATATTAGCAACACAGTAGTAATACCTTCATCTGGAAATCAAGATACCTGCATTCTTATTCAGCTTTTGCCATTTACTTTGTGTGTGTGCCTGGATAATTCACTTCCCTTTTCCAAGCTTCAAATGCATCCCTGGACCACTGACATCAGAATAACTCGTGGGGGAGGGGAATGGTAACAATGCAAATTCCTGGGCCCCACCTTAAACTCACTGAAACCAAAGCTCAGGCCTTTTGGGAATATGCATTTTACCAGGCAATAAGAAACATTTTGCTTAATTCTTTAGGATCCTCTCAAATTCTTGTGTGTTATGGTTTTCTTTCTTTCCATCCCAAAATTGATTAAAGAATATGCATTTCCAAGATCATTTCTCCTGTCTATATTGTGCTTTTAAACACCCAGAGGAATTCTGTCTTCCCTGTACAATCAGAAAATTCTGCCTACATGCACAGAGTACATTCCCCTAAATCCAGGGCAGAAACCAGATGAGCTCACTTCCCTCCATCTTCACACCCACCCAGGGACCCCAGGAGTCAAATGGTGATTCAATCAATCAGTGTTTATTCATGCAAACAGCTCATGTCTCCTCCTGGTTTATTTCCTTCTTTCTTGTGCTATCTGTATAAGCCACTGTTGTACTGGAAGGAATTGCATCTCAACGAATTTACACTCACTAGGAAAGGAGAAATGTAAAGATTGCTGTATTTGAGGAGACAGCTCCTAAAGGTGTCTCCTTTCCATCCCCACTGCTCCTGTCTTCGTTGTTGCCAGTTGTCACCTGGACAATTGTTAATACTTTCAGTGTCTGTTGTTGTCTGCTTCTTTCCCTATCATTCTATTTCAGTCCACCTCCAACTTTGAGGCCAGACAGCTATTTAAAATATAAAAATCTGTTCATTTATTCTATCATCTGCTTTCAGAATTCCCCCCATAATTTTGAGGGAAAAAAAATTGTAATTCTTTAAGTTAGTACCCAAAGCATTTTATAACCGTTTTGGGCCTAAGTCTCCCACTCTCTTTCTGCTGCATTATAAGATGCTTTCAATTTCAAGTGGTAGAAAATCCACCTCAAATGGCTGTAAACAATGGCCAGCTGTTCCAGGTGAAGCAGAGGAGGCTGGCCATTGTGCCTTGACTTCTCTGGACCTTCTGTTGCATATCTGTGCAATGGAGCAATATTTTCAACTTCTTACTGTTCTCTAGATCAGTGGTCCCCACACTTTTTGGCACCAGGGACTGGTTTCATGGAATTCACACACACAATTTTTCCATGGACTGGGGGAGGGGAGTGTCATTAGAGTCTCACAAGGAACACACAACCTAGATCCCCCACATGCACAATTTACAGTAGTCTTCTCACCCCTATGAGAATCTAATGCTGTGGCTGATCTGACACGAGGCGGAGTTCAAGCAGTGATGCAGGCAATGGGGAGTGGCTGGAAATACCTATGAGGCTTCACTTACTTGACTGCCATTCACCTCCTTCTGAGTGACCTGGTTTCTAAGAGGCCATGGCCCAGTACCAGTCCAAAGCCTGGAGGTTAGGCACTGCAGCACTAGGGGAGCAAAGGAAACAAAGCCCTTGAAAATGCATAAATGAGACCACTTACTTTTCATGTTGATTTAGGCCTAGTACACTAGTTCCCCGGATTGCTTATAAATATCCTTTGAGTATTTCTAACTGTTTAACACACCTGCTTTTACCAGAAGATAACGTCTTCCTAGGAACAAAGAATTTGTATTTGTATTTTTGGTTTCCAGACCAAGCTTAGTACAGAGTAGACTAAATCAATCAATCAATGAATGCAGAAATCTCTTGTGCACATACTATGCATCAGGCTTTGCATGAAGTACTTTGTATCCACTGTCTTTGAATCTCTGCAGAAGTCTCACAGATAAGGGCTAATCCTCTTCCTACATAAGCAAACAGAGGGCCTGAAGAGACCAGCAATTTGTCCAAGTAGAAAGTAGGTCTGAGACTTGAATCTAGGTCTCATTGACTATTAAATACACTTTCCTTTCACAGGCAAACATGTTTCCTAAAGGCAAGTACCATCTATCTTTGAATCCACATCCTGGGACACAGTTTCTCTCAGCATACAAAATATGCTAAATGAATGTTTGATTGATTAAATGAAGACATAGAAAAAGATGCTAATTAGCTAGCAAGCGAGCCAGAGAGAGATAGATAGACTTAGACAGAGACAGATATTCTTAGTGAAAGTTATGCCAAGGTAGAAACAACATCTTTCTGAGGCTCAGAACTGAGCCTACAGTAAATGCTCTACACACATTCACTGGATTGGGGTCAACAGATGTGTTAGGTGTGAACTCAAAGGATTCTTTACTGGTGGTCTTTCTCCTAAAACTGCATCTTACCTTCACAGCATCTCTAATAACATCATTTTAATGTCCTAGGAACAGAAAGGCTATTCTAGATCAACATGAAGGTGATGCTCCCAGGGCTTGCTTGCAGACCACACTGGATGTGGCTTGCTCTACCTTCCCCTGCCAAGTTTGTATTACAGAACAACATATTCATCTTCAGGGATTAGAAAAGAAGGTTATCAGAATTCAGAAGCCTCATTCCATAATGACAAGTAATCCATGCAGGGAGAGGGGTTTGTACAAGTCTAGAAAATGGGATATTTCATCATCGACATTGCCCAAGTATAAAGGAGCTCTTCTATGTGACCCTGTTCTTTACATAGTTGACACTTGAACAATATGAGTTGTAACTGTACAGGTCCTTTATTTAGAGATTTCTGTGCCTGCCACCCTGAGACAGCAAGATCACCTCCTCTTGCTCCTCCCCACTCTCAGCCTACCCAAAATCAAGATGATGACAATAAAGACCTTTATGATGATGATCTACCTACACTTAATAAATAATGAATATGCTTTCTCTTCCTTATGACTTTCTTAATAATATTTTCCTTTCTTTAGCTTACTTTAGTATAATCATACAGTATGTAACACATGGAACATACAAAAATATATGTTATTCAACTGTTCATTTGTTTTATCAGAAAGGCTTCTGGCCAAGAGTAGACTATTAGTAGTTCAGTTTTTGAGTAGTCAAGCATTATATTCAGATTTTCAACTGCATGGGGTGGGAGGTTGGTGCTCCTAGGCCTTGAATCTGTTCAAGGATCAACTGTATAATCAAACTAAGGCTCACCCATTAGATCCTGGTTAGAAAGATTTAATGTCTGCAATCATTTCCAAATCTCATTATGCCTGGAAGGCAACCTTGTAGCAAGTTTCAAGATCAGAATAATGTGGAAAGTGACCTGGGAGTTAGGATCTTAGTCTCAGATCTACCATTAATTGGTTATGTGACCTCGAACCAAGAAACTATGTCTCTCATCTAACTTACAGTTGAGTTGAGTATAAATGAGCTCCTTACAAACTTTAAATCTATGATTCTCTTTGAGATTTGGATTTGAAAGGGGGAAAGAGAGAGACTAGAGTAAGAAGAAAGGAGCAGTGTTGAACTTATGCCAGTTTGTGAAAGCTGTGCTCATCATTTCCCAACTCCAAAGTCTGTGACATCACATTAATAGCTTGAAATCAGCCATGATGGAAGTATTTACACCACAGAAATTGGTAAATGAAAGAGAGAGAGACAGTTTTTTTTTTTTTTTTGAGAGACAATTGTTAAACATTTACCAGCACACCACTAGAAGGAGTCAACATTTATCAAAGACCTCTCAATCACATGACAAATTTTGTTTGACTCAGAGAGATTCAGGAATGCACCCAATGCCACCTAGTAATTCCATGAGGCTGATGTTCAAACCCAGGATTAACAAAATCCAAAGTGCATGATCTTTTCCTATCACCACACTTGCCTTTCTGAATTTGGAAATCCAAATATGGTCAGAAGTCACAAATATAGCTGAATCACACACCTGAAATGTGCCCTGGGAGTAGAGAGATATTGAGAAATATAATGTTTCTCAACACAACAAAAATCCTGTGATATTCTCAATTGCCATTCAGCCTTTCCAGTTCATGCTGTCCATGAAGAATTGACCTCTGCTTTTTCCATTCTATGCTCATGGTAGTTTGCATTGCATGAACTTGCAGCCCAATTATCTGGAGACAGTGTCAAGCATCAATTTCAAGAGCTTAGTTTGGAGCTTAGTTGAAGATCAGTAATGTTATAAATTCACTACTGTGCAAAGCTATTGAATGGACGTACCATGAGTCAGTCAGAAGGCATGTCCACGTGATTTGACCATAGGTAAACTCTGTGGTTCCCATCATGGATATTGTTATTGATTAGAGGTTTTATACTAGCTAATTCATGGGCTATATAAATAATCTCATGCAAGCCCATGGCCACCTTAGTGCTTATTAATGATTTGCCTCCTAAAAACCTTCCTCTTTCTCCTTCACCAAGAGGAGAGTCTTTGATAGCAAGCCTTGCAGAGACAAATGATGGGGTCCATTATCAAAGATGTTTTGAATAAAAGTAACATACTCTTATTGAGATCAATTAAATGCCCAGAACAGTGATTTTTATTTAATGGTCTCTAACTTTAAGGCAGCTCATGCATCTTCCAGTTATTCAAGATTGAATCAAGGTAAGTTTACTGGTTTCCTGCAACTACAAGGATGCCCTTCTCACTTTATGCATGACTGACTTTTAATTTATGGCAGACATCCAATGACTTTGTGGCAGAAATGGTTTGGTATTAAGTAATGCTCTTTCTGAATATGTCTCTCTGGACCCTCACTAGGAATGCAATTAAGCAATATAGATTTTCTTTGTAGCCTTATTCCTCACTCCTTAAATTATATTCTGTTAAGTACATGTAAGTGGCAGCCCATATCATCTCTATTGTCTTCCAGCCAATGTGTCTGGAGACCCATTTGTAGCATTCAGCCATTGTGGTAGAATGTCTTAAGATGAAGCAATCTCTGACTCCTTGGTAACCACAGTGAAAATAAATATTCAAGGAGGCAGATTTCAGTTTGAAAGGTATGTGGCTTGTGGCTGAGAAGAGCTCTGTGAACCATACAGTTAGGAAGTAAATACAGGCATCTAAATGGATTTTTTCTTTGTCACTATTATTCTAATCTCAGTCTCAGATTTCGTGTCTAGAAAATATGGGAGCTGGGCTTGAAGAGGATAGGAAAAATTCCTACAGAGGCCAGGCAGGTAATGTAAATAAGTCAGAGAGCTGAACTAATAATTTTTGGAAACCAGAAAGTACATAACCCACCTAAGAGAAAACTGTTAGCAATATTGGTGAGGTTAATACAAATAATAGCAAAAAAAGTTTATGCAATCACATATTGATGATCCAGGTACTGTTTATATGCATTAACTCATGTGTTTCTCATAATGCCCCTATAATGTAAGGTCCCACCCCATTTTACAAATGAGAACACTGAAGCACAGATAAGTTCAGTAATAGGTCCAGTGTTGCACAGATAATACATGAAAAAGAACTGCTTTCATGTGAGTAAGATTGAGAATGCATTGTAAGTTTAGAACCTCTGGACTAGGTGATCTCTAAAGTCCTTCCAGGCCTAGCTATGGAATGCAAAGTCTGCAGACAGCAGGTGCTCAGTAAAGTTTTGTCAAAGAAATAGGAGTCAGGTCAGAGACAAGATGGCTGACTGAAACCAGCTTTCCACAGAGGCTCCCGTCCAGAAGGAGTGTTAAAGGACAAAAATTTAGCAAGTAACCTGGTGGATTTGAGCTGCACCAAGAGAGAAGGTTGAAGAGCGCACATCAACCCCGCTGAGGTGAGCTGTGACCACAAGGATACAAACAAAAGGTACAAAGTCCATCACCAAGCGGATGGGAGTCCCCTCCCCCATGAGAACAGCTCGGAGTGCCCCCCAAACAAACGGGCAGAGTTCAAAGGTCCTTCCACTACACTCCACGAGAGACACCCTCTAAAAATTGGACCCACCTCCCCTACTAGGGTGCCATGGCGTTCTCCTGCCAGGCATAAAACTGTGTAAAACTGTATATATTCTCTACCTGCAAATCTGAGCTCCCAGCACTCCCCTTCACTCTCACTCTGAAGTCTGGAGGCCTGTCCCCCAGGAGTTCAGATTCTTGGGTGATTTCTCAAGGGGTGTGGACAGTGCCTAAACTGCAGCTGGTCAGCGCTGACTCTGGGGCACGGGAGTGAGAAGAGGATGGTCGGCTGAGAGGGAACCACACCAGAGCAGCAGCAGTTCTCTGAGGCACATCTTTTAGCAGCAATATGGTCAGGCATAAAACTGTATAAAACTGTAAATATTTTCCACCTGCAAACCTGAGCTCCCAGCACTCCCCTCCACTCTCACTCTGAGGTCTGGAGGCCTGTCCCCCAGGAGTCCGGGCTCTTGGGTGATTTCTCAAGGGGTGTGGACAGTGCCTAAGCTGTAGCTGGTCAGCGCTGACTCTGGAGCATGGGAGCGAGGAGAGGATGGTCGGCTGAGAGGGAACCACACCAGAGCAGCAATTCCTGGTGGCACAGTCCAGCAGCCATCTTTTAGCAGCAATTGGGCTCACTCCCGGATATTCTGAAGCCACACCCCCTGTCTCCCTGGTCAACCAGAGGGAGCCAGCAACCACCCATGAGTAAAGGATTTGCCTGAAGCGGTACCTACTCACAGACCCGGGAAGCTCCCAGGGCGGGGCTGACCCAGAGGACCGCTTTACTGAGCCTTAGATGCACCTGGCCCTCAGGGGATCGTCAGCCTATAGACAAAGGAAGGCAGCAGGATAGAACTGACAGGTAACCAAATACAAAACTGCAGGAGCAAAGACAGTGCTTTGGAATTCAAAACAGCTTCTCTTCTGTAGGGGAATTTAGCAGTTCTGTTCTGTTCTGCAGTAACATCAATCAGGGGTGGGGCTGGACCTGAGTGAACACCCCCCAACCTTCATCAAGCACCTGAAGTTCTCAGGCCTCACCTCCTCCTGCTAGATAGAGGCAGAGCGCAGAGGCCTGGCAGATTTCCTTGTGATTCAAGCAGGTGCAACCCCCTGGGGTATCTGTTCACTACAGGCAACTGGGTCAGCCAACTGCAGGGCTATAAGTGACTGGGTGTGACAGTGGTGCAAGGTGAGGAAGGAGGCATCAACCTTCCCAGAGTGATCTATTGGCTGGGTGGCTCCTCCTGACTCCACACAGCACTAGAGCAAGCCATATCAGAGTAGTCACCAGACTGCTGTGATCCAGTTCCTAGAGACCTCATAAAGTCTCCCACCTGAGACGGGTGCTCACTGAGACAATTGATTTGGACCTTTTGAACTGAGCCAATAGCCTGAGGACTATTCAGGGGGTGCCCTGGGTGTGTGGTTGTAGGAAGGTTTGATTTTCCTTTTCCAATTGTTGCCGGTGGTGGGTGGGGTGACTTAATTGCTGATATTTCTCCACAGAGGAGTCTTCAACCCAGAGTAACTGTTTCACTAGGCTCGAACAAAAACCAGCTGAAAACAAGACAGAACCACTTAGCCCCACCACACCAAACAGTTGCCCAATTTCTCAGGCCACACCACTGTACGGGTCCTCAACAAAGATCCAGGGGAAAAATAAAAGGGAGTAAAACAATCATGGGGCGGAACCAGTGGAAAAACTCTGGTAACATGAATAACCAGAATACATCAATCCCCCAAGGAAAGATATGGCAGATGTAATTGAAGATTTCATTCATAAACAACTGGCTGAGATGCCAGAAATCAAATTCAGAATTTGGATTGCAAACAAGATTAATAAAGTGGAGGAAAATTTGGAATTAAAACTTCAAGTAGGAATTCAAAAGTTGGAATTAGGAATTCAAGGAGAAATTCAAAAGTTGTCTCAAGAATTTAAGGAATTTAGAGACAAAACCACCAAAGACTCAGACACACTGAAGCAAGAATTTGCAGCCCTCAAAGATCAGAAAAATACAGGAGAATCCCTCAGTAACAGAGTGGAACAAACAGAAGAAAGGATTTCTGACATTGAAGACAAAGCCTTTGAACGCTCCCAAACTCTCAAAGAGGAAAGAAATGGAGAGCAAAAACGGATCATTCTCTCAGGGAGCTCTGGAATAATTCAGAGAAGACTAATATCCACCTCATCGGAATCCCTGAAACTGACGAAGTGGCCTCGCTAG
>CAUYPK010034850.1:0-25039 GCA_963574355.1 Loris lydekkerianus | reverse complement strand
AAATGAGACTTGATAGCCAAGGAGTGAGTCAGTGAGTGAAAAATTACTAAGAAGAAACATCAGGCCTGAAACTGCCTCTACCTAGATACAGCCAGCGTGGTACCATGCCATTGGCCCAACCCTGTCACGCACCTCATCCCCCACCTTCTTTCCCCACCCCCTCCCCATGCTCTATATAAGCGGCTGCTTGACACAATAAAGTTGAGTTCCTGCTTTAAGAAAAAAGAAAAAAAATGAAATCAAAAAGGAAGAGCAAAGAGAGGGAAGGAGGGAGGGGAGTGGGGCTTTGGTGTGTGCCACACCTTCTGGGCACAAGACACGACTGTAAGAGGGACTTTACATTGAAAAATGCAATCAGAGTAACCTGGTTTATTGTACCCTCAATGAATCCCCAACAATAAACAATAAAGAAATGAAAAAAAATAAAAAATAAAAAAAAATAAACTGAGTCTCGCTCATGTGCAAATACAGCAGGCAGTTGTGCAAGTTTCCTCTGCATTCTTCCCTAGATTGATGGTATTTTACTCGTTTTAACAGATTTAAAGCCTAAATATCAATAAAATTAAGTCATCTGCCTAAGACATTTTAAAAATGAGGAATTGTAAGAGGTCATTCTGACTACCAAGTCTATACCCTTTTAAGACGTAACATGCAGGTCTGAAAGACTGTCTCAGAGTGTTCAGGCAAGTTTGCACAAGGATACCTATGTCCTTAGTGTTGTCACGGGAATTCTAGAAACTTCCCAGTTGGAGTGATTTCAAATGTGCATTCGTCATGTTTCTGTTGAGGCTCATGCTGCGGGTTAAATGTATTTCTCAAGGAAGTTCTAAGTACTCTTATATTTGTGAAAACTTGTCATATAAATAAGCAAATAAATAGCTAATAATTGATATAAGATTCTGGTTATTTCTAAAATATGAACTCAAGTAGGGCTGTGGCTATATTTAGATGATATCAAATAGTAGTCAAATTTATCATTGGACTATTTGATCTGCTCAATAGCACACAGTTTTACACTTAACCAACTTGATGTTTTCATAATGTGTAAACACAAACCAAGTCTATTTTTATATTTAGAGGCTGGTGACAGAAATTAAGATAAATGTGGTTTGAGATATTCAAGGAACTAGGGGGAAAAAAAGGAAAAAAAGATGCTTGCATGGTATATAGTTGTACTACTCACAAGGAAACTCAATTGCCTACTTGTGGTTTGTGATATTAGTTATTATTTTGTGCATTTCTGAATTCAAGAGAAGAAATAATAACAGTATTACTAAGCCTACATGCTGGCTGGGTATTTGTGAAGTAAATTCATGTGTCTAAGTGTATTTTAAATAATTGTAATAACTATAAATTCTCCGTTTTATAATAAAATGTATTTAACCATTTACATATTGACTCAATTTATCAATACTGCACCTATGCTCTTTTCTCTGCACCGGTCATGCACGTTCAGTGTGGTTGTTTTCCTAGGCCCACTACATGTAAAAATGAATGTAACAAGACCTATGTGATCATATGTCTCTGTAAAAACATCATACTGTCTATTTTTTGTGTTGAGTCCTTGGAAAATGTCTAACGTCTGCAAACATTTTAGAATGCAGCCCCATTCCATAATCCCACTCCTCACATCCCCAGGGAGGCTTCTCGTCCCTTCTATATGCCCGTTACCACCACATGTCAGTATCCACCAGAGCTCACTTCTAAGTTCTAAGCACATGCACCAGAGGCACTTTAAGGATTTTCTACTTCAGTAAATATCATTACTATCCAGTTAATGATGGGAACCAAAAAGTTGGAAGTTATGTCTGATGTCTTCCTCCCCACCAACACCGTGAAGAGTCCTGCTGCAAAATCCTTCTTTTCTTTCCAAATGTCTTGGAACTTGATCTTTCTGTCCATTTCTTGTGACTCTCTATGCATGGAGAGACGTCTAGGCAGTGTTAGCATCATGGTGGGCACCTGCACCTCTTCATGCAGAGTGTGAGCAAAAGTTAAGATTCTTCCCCTTTCTGAAGAGGCTTATGAACTTCCCTTTTCTAAGTTGATAATATGTAATGTATCAATTTTGATAGGAGGCAACGTTGCTTAAAATGGAGGGATTGTGAGGAACTACATGTGCACTGTGGATGCCTGATGGGGAGGACACAGCATCTTTGGGTGCAGTAACACATTTAATCATTAAGCTTAATGTTTGAAGGAACCTTAGAAACTATTTCCTTGAAATTGTTACAAAAAAGACTGGACCTTGTGGGTATGAAGGTGTGTGGCGGGGACATACCTTTCATTTGTCTAATGTACAGTTTGCTTCCTTGAACCTCAGTTTTCTCCAGTATGACTATTTGGATTAACACATCCAGGCTCCAGGGAGCTCAATAAAAGGAACTCCTGCCATTGCACTGCTGGGGATTGTCCTGTAACTTTCTCAGTAGACTGGTGCCAAACAGCGCCAGTGAGAATTCAGTGAGGCTGAATATTTTACAAAGCTAAAGAAAATTATCCTGGCGAAACAATGATTAGATAGATAAATATATATATTATATATATAGTATAATTATAATATATATTATATATATAGTTTTATTTACTATTTTAACATTAAATTTATAATCTTTAAATTGAATTAGTAAGAATATAGCAAAGTGAAACCAAGATAATGCTGAACTTTCAACGCTTCTTCAACATAAACGTGTTCCTGTCTAAAGCAATCCTTCTAGCTTTGCCAAAGTTAAAGAATTTCATAATTACTATGCATATGTGTACATATACCTATTTAAATACCTATTATTCTTAAGGGGGTGGTATTTCTTAACTCTGCTACGAAAGATGAGAAAAGTACTCCTTTTATACTTTCTCTGGTTTTCTGTCCACCACATTTAAAATTTATGATGTGGCTCGGCACCTATGGCTCAAGCGGCTAAGGCGCCAGCCATGTACACCTGAGCTGGCGGGTTCGAATCCTGTCTGGGCCCCGCAAACAATGACTGCTGCAACCAAAAAAATAGCCGGGTGTTGTGGTGGGCACCTGTAGTCCCAGCTACCTGGGAGGCGTACGCAGGAGACTTGCTTGAGCCCAGGGGTTGGAGGTCACTGTGAGCTGTGATGCCATAGCACTCTACCCAGCTCAACAGCTTGAGGTTCTGTCTCAAAAAAAAATAATAAATAAAAAAAAAAATATATAAAATAAAAAAAATAATATTTTGTAATACTTTGTCATTAATACTAATAAATACTTATAGTATTTATTCGAGAGCCATAATTTCAAAGTATTATTTTACCTATATTTAAATATAGCCAATACTCATCACCAGTATTTTTACCATTTTTGTACTTATTTATTTTGATTTGTACGATCACTAGATTTCAATTCAAAGTCAAGCGCTTTAACATCTTTAAGGATGCTAAATCTTTGAGCCCTTATGAAGTACACGCACAGGATAATTCCTTGAATTCCAGAGTTTGCTTGTGCTCTTTTGTAGATGGGAATGGCTCAAGACACTGCCACATATTTTTTCTTATTCTCTCATCTTATTTTTAGGTCTCTTATGTCCATTAAACAAACCTATCCCTCTTATTTAGTTTAAATCATGTATGACCATGCATTCCAACCCATCTCAGTTTGGAATCTTTCCCTGAAGGCGTATGGCAACTGTATATAAAGAAAAATAAAATAAGAAGGAAAAATGGCTCCTCATTTGGAGAAAAAAATATTCCCCAAACCAGGAACACTGACGAGGGCCTAAGGATGGCCTCACACTTCTGCCTGGACACACAGTACGGACATTGGAGAAGAAGCATAGAGCGGTCGAGATTAAGACACAGAAAAAAGGTGAGGATTCAATTTACACTCTCACCCCATTCCCTGGTGTATGAAGCAATACAAGGTGTCTGTAAGGTTCATGTGCAATTTGAAATCATTGTCTGTTTTAAATGGCACATGAACTTTATGGACACCCTGTGTATAATGTAATGTGTTAATATGTAACTTATTAATGAACAATCAATGCATACATAGGCACAATGCTATTTACACTTACATAATATACTAAGATTATATATAATTCACTGCCACCTAAATTTACAAGATGTATAATTTAGAACTAATGAGTCCTGGCTTGTCAGTTTGGGTAGTATTCATAAACAAAGTCAGGAGGGAGTATCTCGCCCATGTGGATGCTCTGCAGGTGAGTGGCTGATCCAAGGCACAGGTGAGGATGGCAGGAGGGCAGGAGGGCCCAGGAAACCTGGCTCAGGACCAAGAGGCTGGCAGTGGCTTGTGCATATCAGCTGCCCTGGGCTTAATTTTAGCCTCCTTGTTTACTGGCTGTACATGTTTGGGTAATTTATTGAAGTCACTTTCCAATCCTTAGTAGCAGAGATTGTAAATCCACTTCATAGTAGTTAAATAATACAAGCAAATCACGGGCATCTCCTGGTTATGCCAACACTCAGCTTGGGTGACCTGCCTGTTGGTATTTGCACCCCTTAAAAGTTCTGGTTAACTCTGTGGGTGCCTTTTCATGCCTGCTTTATTCTCACTATGCCCTCCTCCTCTCTATATAAACCATCACTATATGCAAACCATCTCACTTCAAATTTTAGTGAGAATTAAAGACAAATGTTTTGAGCTGCTTCTCCTCACATCTACTAACTTCAAAATATATTTCTAAGCATACTCCTTTGTTCCATTTTCTTCCTTTCTTTTTTTTTAAGGTATTCCTTTTCCTGCATAATTATTAATTAATAATTTTTTAAAAATTTTCTTTTTCCTATATTTTCTCAAATGTATGTTTAATATTTTCTTTTTTTTTCCTTTTTTTATTAAATAATAGCTGTGTACATTGATATGATCATGGGGCATCATACACTAGTTTCATAGACCCATTGACACGTTTATATCACACTGGTTAACATAGTCTTCCTGGCAATTTCACAGTTATTGTATTAAGACATTTACATTCCACATTTACTAAGTTTCACATATACCATTGTAAGATGCACCACAAGTGTATTCTCACCAATCCCTTTCCTTCCACCCACCTCCCCCCTCCCTCCCCTCCCTTTCCTCTTTCCCCCTATTCCTAGGTTGTAAATGGGTTGCAGCATTCATGTGAAAGCCCTAAATTAGTTTCATAGTAGGGGTGAGTACATTGGATACTTTTTCTTCCATTCTTGGGATACTTTGCTAAGAAGAATATGTTCCAGCTCCATCCATGTAAACACAAAGGAGGTAAAGTCTCCATCTTTCTTTAAGGCTGCATAATTTTCCATGGTGTACATATACCACAATTTATTAATCCATTCATGGATCGATGGGCACTTGGTTTTTTTCCATGACTTAGCAATTGTGAATAGGGCTGCAATAAATATTCTGGTACAAATATCTTTGTTGTAATATGATTTTTGGCCTTCTGAGTATATGCCCAGTAGAGGAATTACAGGATTGAATGGCAGGTCTATTTTTAGATCTTTAAGTGTTCTCCATATATCTTTCCAAAAGGAATGTATTAATTTACATTCCCACCATCAGTGTAAAAGTGTTCCCTTTTCTCCACATCCACGCCAACATCTCTGGTCTTGGGATCAGAACTACACATTTAAAAAGGATAGATTTTAGTGTCTGTAAATTATACTTTAGTTTTAAAGTGGAAAAATAATAATTAACTGGCCTTCTCAAGGCAATATATGATCTAATTTGATCTCTCTCCTTTGCTGCTTGTCTGACTTTAATTCCTGGCCCTCTCTCCTTGTCATTTTGCTCCAGACATATTGGCTGCCTTACTAATTCCTTCGTCAAGCCAGGCACCAGGGCCTAGGTGTTGACTGTGACTACTCCTGTTTGTCATAGTCTTCTCCTCAATCTAAATGTCCATGTGATTTCCTCTCTCCTTTAGCCCTTTGCTTACCGAGGCTTACAGTATTTAAAATTGTAAACCCCCTCTCTGTACTCTCTCCACAGCCCTCGTCACTGTGTGACAGACTATATATAGTGATGAGTTGCTTAAAGACAGGGATATGTGCTGAGAAATGTGTCCTTAGTGATTTCATCATTTTATAAACCCCGTAGTGTTTACTTACACCTGCATGGTATAGCCTCCTAACACACCTAGTCTATATTGGTATAGTCTGTTACTCCAAGGCTGCAAATCTGGATGGCATGTTACTGTAGGCATATTACAGGCAGTTGTAACACTCTGGCAAGTAATTGCTTAGCTAAACATATGTAAACCTAGGAAAGGTGCAGGAGGAATATGGTATAAAAGATAAAATATATTAAACCTGTATAGGCCAATTACCATGAATGGCACTTTCAGGACTGGAAGTTGCTCTGGGTGTATCAGTAAGTGGTGAGGGATTATGAAGGCTTAGGATGTTATTATGCACTACAACAGACATTATAAACAGTACACTTTGACTACATTAAATTTACAAAAAGCTTTTTTTCAATAATAACTTTAACTTACTGTAACTTTTTGCTTTGTAAACTTTCGACTTATTTTTCGCTTTTTGTTTTGTAATAAATAACACTTAGCTTAAAACACAAACATTGTATAGTTGTACAAAAACTTTTTATATCCTTATTCTGTAAGCATTTTTCTTTTTTTTTTTTTATTGTTTGGGATTCATTGAGGATACAAAGAATTAGGTTATACTTATTGCATTTGTTAGGTAAAGTCCCTCTTATAATTGTATCCTGCCCCCAAGAGGTGTGCCATACAGCAATTTTGTTTTTGGGGGGTTTTTTGCAGTTTTTGGCCAGGGCTGGGTTTGAACCCACCACCTCCGGCATATGGGGCCAGCTCCCTATTCCTTTGAGCCACAGGCACCACCCACCACCAGTTGTTTTTTGTTGTTTTTTTTTTACTTTAAAATTTTTTTATTAAAAAAAAAAATTCATTAACTTTGGGCTACACTGGGTCAGGATATCACTGTCCTCTGCCTCTACACCTCATTTCACTGGACCAGCTTGAGGGGCAGTAACTCATACTGAGCTGTCATCTCCATAACAATGATGCTACCTTCTAGAATTATCTCCTGAAGGACCTGCCTAAGGCTGTTTTAAGGGGAGTTTGTTGGAGACAGAGTTTCAGTCTGCTGTGGTGTCATCATTGCTCACTGCAACCTCAAACTCCTAGGCTCAAGGGATCCTCCTGCTTCAGCTTCCTGAGTAGGTAGGACTAAGGCACACACCACCACACCCAGCTAATTTTTTATAGAGACGTGATGTCTCAAACTCTCGACTTCAAGTGGCCCTCCCATCTCAGCTTCCAAAGTGCTGGGATTACAGGCAAGAGCAACTATTGACTTAGTACATATTTTTAGAAGCCTAGAGTATAGTATGTGTGTTGATATGTACACCTACATGTGGGTGGGTGTGCAAGTAAATTAAGCTGGTCATTGATTTTTATTGTACAATAGGTTAGTATAAGTGTGTATTCTTTTTGCTTAAAAATGTAATTGTGTAGAAATAGTATTCTGTGAGTATCTTTCTTCAATACCTAATTTCACTTCAAAACATGTCCCTATTTCTTATCCCTCAGATGTGAATGCTTTAAATATGTAGATATTTTTAGTAAAAAGGAGTCCAAGATCAGTTCATATTTCTAACTTACACCGGATGTCCTTGTTTTATTACAAACCTAAAATAATGCAAATAAAAACTATATTTGTTGAGCAAACCAAATTGCAGTTTAACAATGGTGTTTACTGTCACTGCTGTTTGAATGTAGGTGTCCTTAATGTCATTGTTTTACAACCATGTTTGCTTACATGAGGCCCTTGCTCTTAGCCCATACACTATTTGAAACTGAACCAGTGATGTATTTTTTGTTCTTTTGCTAGAAAACTGTTAGGTGTTTAGATCCCAAGGTTACTGACTTACCTAATATCTCTTTATTGTTTTCCACATTGTTCCACTGGTGTGGTATATCTGAGGTCAGTTTTCATTCTGGGGAAAAGCCCTGGAGACTGTGTACATTGAGAAGCAGACGTTGTCTGCACAGTGAATGGAGTAATGAGCTACTGTTGTTTATTCTTCTATAATATAATTGGTTGAGTTCAAACAATGATGTAGCATCTGTTGTTATACTGTGCAGGGAAATGTCAAAATAGAAAGCAAGCCAGCAGGTGGATTAAAGGGAGGGTAGAAAAAGAAACCAGGAAATATTACATTAAGTTCTGATTTAAACTAGGTGCAAAGGAATAATCATAGAAATGAAGATAACATCAACAGCTGTCATCTGGTGATCACAGTGTTACATATAGCATGAGGATCAGTGCTGACCATGTGTCAATACTTCCTAAGTGTTTTTTAAACATTCTGCATTTTATAGAAGAACCTTATGAGATAGATGTTATTGCCCCTATTTCTGGTTTTTGTGTTTTGTTGTTAATGTTTTTTATTTTAGTTTAGTTTAGTTTAGTTTAGTTTTGAGACAGAGCCTCAAGCTATTAACCCTGGGTAGAGTGCCATCGTGCCACAGCTCACAGTAACCTCCAACTCATGGGGTTAAGTGATTCTTTTGCCTCAGCCTCACAAGTAGCTGGGACTACAGTTGCCTGCCACAATGCCCGGTTATTTTTTAGTAGTAGTTGTCATTGTTGTTTGGCAGGCCTGGGCTGGATTTGAACCCGCCCGTGTATGTGGCTGTCGCCTTAGCCGCTGAAGCTACAGATGCCAAGCCTGTTATTGTTTTTTAATTGAGACAGATTTTCCACCCAAATTGGAGAGCAGTGGCATGATCATAACTCAGCACAGCCTTCAACCCCAGGGCTCAAGCCTCTTCAGTAGCTGGGACTCCAGGCACATGCCACCATACCAGTCTTTGTTCTGTTGTTGTTTTTTGGTTGGTTGGTTTGTTTTTGTTAAGATGGGATCTGGCTGTGTTGCTCAGGCTGGTCTTAAACTCCTGGCCCCAAGCAGTCCTCCCACTGAAGCTTCCTAAAGTGTTGGGATTACAAACATGAGCCACCATACCCCACTCTCTTTCTCTTACGTAAGGAAACTGAAGTTCATAAAGACTGTCAATTGTCTTATTGTCAGGATTTGAACCTTTGGCTGCCATACCCCAAAACCTATTATCCTAACCATAACACTACATTTAATTGTAGTTTTTAAGGTACACTGTTAGAAGTCAGGATACTGATTAACTTTGAGAGGAGGTAGTTCCCAAGAAGGAACATCCTTCTGAATATTTAATCAGTTTGTTTGTTATACAGGCGTATTGACTTTCTGAAAATGTATCAAGTTTTATACTTAGGATTTGCATAATTTTTCATATGTAAGTTATATGTTAATAAAAACTTAAAATCAATTGCAAAATACATGACTTTGAACAAAAACAGATGAAGATTTGATTTAAATTTTGTAAAAAATGTAAAATATATACTTATGTAAAATATGCATCAAAAATTAATCATATTTTCTGATTATCTAAAGTAATAAAAAAGTTTGGGAATAGAATAGATCAGTAGTTCTCAACTTTCCTAATGTTGCGAACCTTTAATACAGCCCAAAGGAGTCATGACTCACAGGTTGAGAACCCCTGGAATAGATAGTACTGATATTTATACAACATTGTTAATATACTTAATACCTTTGAATTGTATATTTTAAGATGGTTAAAATGGCTTTAAAATTAATGGATGTAAATACTCAAATGATGTAATGACAATCTCTTGATGGAGAATCCACAGATTAATTTTAATGGTTTTCTTACTTAATCTACTTTTATTAAGAGTTTATGGTACCTTTATAATCAGGAAAACTGTTTTTAAATCTCAAAGATAAGGTTTTAAACAACCACTGGTGTTACTGAGAAATAAATGATCTCATTAATAGTTTGGAAAAATGTATATAACTCTTATCCACAGAAATTTATACCTATGAGCAGCTCATGGTTTGCCCTTAAGGGACATACAATGTGGAAAATTAATCTGAACAGTTCATGCTAGAAGGAGCCAGACTTCAGAGGAAGGAGAGTCAAGATGTTTAGTTTGTGGTTACTAGAAGTAGGGGCCATAATGTTGGTACAACTAGTGGGCAAAATGAATAATGCCTACTCAGTCCATTTGCCTTAAACCGAGGGACGTGGGGGGCCAACTCCAGCAAGCACTCTGCAAGGAGAAACAAGAGTGCAGCCCCTCCAGCGTTCCACACTGGCTTTTATTGAACTCTCAGGCATGAGAAAACAGAGTACAGCAGCAAGCTCAAAAAGAGAGTAAAGGTTAGCTACATGATTAAAATCTTAACACATGCTGTTTACTGCACTTACGTCTTGCCTAAAACTTACCCCTGTTAATATATGACTTAGGGCTGGGACAGTATGCTGTGTCTAGCAAGTATTGTTTTTAGTACTCATGGCCAGCAGTGATTTTTTTTTTTTTTTTTTGCAGTTTTGGCCAGGGCTGGGTTTGAACCCGCCACCTCTGGCATATGAGGCCAGCATCCTACTCTTTTGAGCCACAGGCACCACCCTCAGCAGAAATTGACGTTAGCCCAGATCATTCTGTCCCTAGTGCCTAGCACTTTGAACCCTGTGCTCTATCCTACACCATGATATTCAGATTCTTTTAGTATTTATTGAACTCTTGCTGTTTACCTATAATCACACCAATCACTTTTACATGCATTAGTTCAGTTAACGTGTTAGTTT
This sequence comes from Loris lydekkerianus, assembly GCA_963574355.1. Lineage (NCBI taxonomy): Eukaryota > Metazoa > Chordata > Mammalia > Primates > Lorisidae > Loris > Loris lydekkerianus. Next base: position 14,384 of record CAUYPK010034850.1, on the reverse strand, counting down.
TTGCCTTCCCTTATCAAATGCATATTAAGCATCTACTTTGAGCTAAGCACAATACGTGTACTTGGAATAAGAAGTAGGATTGCTCCTTTGCCCTTAAGAGGGCTAGTGAGACAGATAGACATTAAACAATAACTGGGGTATGGTATAGTGAATATTATAACAGACATACTGCAACTAGCACTTAACTTGGATATGCACAGTTTCATCCATTCATTAGGTTATTAATGTATGACAGTGTTACTAAAATAGTTTAATATTTAGAAATATTCAGCTGAAACTCATTGCTGTCTTAACACCAATATTAGATAAACTTCCACACATACTATGAGAAAAAAAGACAAAAGTAACTGGTTTCACTTCCTATTCTTCTGATTTGTGGACTATATTTTTTATGTCACCCTTTCTGGGTATCTGTTTTCCCACTTAAAACTTAAGCGCAGTAGCTCACATCTCTGTAATCTTAGCCTTTTGGAAGGCTGATGCAAGAGGATCCCTCGAGCCTAGGAGTTTAAGAGCAGCCTGAGCAACATAGTGAGACCCTGTCTTTAAAAAAAAAATTAATTAAGTGAGAGCATAAGACTGGCCAGCACAACCCCTTCCAGGTTGATATTCTATATAGATCTTCCCTTCATTATAACAAAAACAACCATCACTGAAGCCTGTTGTGTGTCAGATACTACACTGTGAACTTTACATGTGTTGTATATGTAATTCCCATCTCCATGATCCCCTCTCAGGTAGGTGTTTATCCAGTACCTCCAAAAGGGAAGTGACCTCAAAGTCATAGGAGACTACAGAAATTTGGAATGATTTCTTGAAAATACTTTAAGTATTAGAGCCTACCACACTCTTCTGAATGATACATAAATTAATTTCTTACCCATACTCATGTCTGGGTAAACTTTGCTTTTCTGTTTTTTTAAATGTATTTTTAAACAGATTGCATTTACATAAGTCAAAAGTCAAAAATAGAGATGTACGTAGAAAGCACTCACCGTCATCTTTTCTACCCTGTTTTCTCTCCCCGTGTAGATCACCATATTTATTCATTTCTTTTTATTTATCTAAGTTTGTTGATTTCCTCCAAAGAACTAGCATATTTATTAGTTGACTAGTTATTATATTCTTCTTTATAACTCATTTCTTTATGCTTTTAGCTTTAGTACTTATTTTATTCTCAGTGTTCCTTCCACTTTTTTATTATATTTTTCCCTAGATGTTTGAGTCCAATTCTTAATTCTCCTGTTTTTATGGGAGGTAGGGCTGTGGTTTCCTATTTCCAATAAACTGATACTTGTATTTCCTTACATTCCATTTTTTTAAACTTCTTTTACTGTGGCAAAGTATATATACAGGGTGTCCATAAAGTTCGTGTGCAATTTAAAACAGTTATAAATTTTACATTGCACACCAACTTTATGGACATCCTATATAAAGAAGTTTGCCTTTTTAATTGTGTGAGTCAGTGACATTCATTACATTCATGATATTGTCCAGACATTACCCCTCTCTCCAAGCTGAAAAATCTCCAGCTTTGTCACTAACTTGTTTTGGGATTTGGGCAAGTCTCAGAATGATTGATTTTTGTACCTACAGATGGATGAAACACTTCATTTTACAGCCTCAGACAGATGGGGTAAACTGTTGGGAAATCTTATGGCTAGAGTTGGTCTTGAATCTAGGTTTTAGTATTATGTTTTTTCACATTTGTGGCCTTCCATTGGAAGGAGGTTGGAGGGTCTCTGGTCCCAGCCATAACAGAATCTTTCCATTCCATTTGACATTAACACATTATCCAATATTCTATAAATTCTTCAATTACTTATGCTTGAGACATATTTCCCAAATACTATAAATGTTTATGTGTGTGTGTGCGTCTTTTGCAAATGCATCTAATAGCCTTAATTCATATACCAAAAAGGAAGCAATTGTGTATTTGATACCTATTTCCTTGGTCACAAGTATCTGAGCCCTTCAGTTAAAAAAAAAAAAAAAGCCTTTTTAGGGTGGCCCCTGTAGCTCAATGGGTAGGACGCCGGCCACATACACCGAGGCTAGCAGGTTCGAACATGGCCCAAGCCAGCTAAACAACGACAACTTCAACAAAAAAATAGCCAGGCATTATGACAGGTGCCTGTAGTCCCAGCTACTTGGGAGGCTGAGGCAAGAGAATCACTTAAGCCCAAGAGTTGGAGGTCGCTGTGAGCTGTGACGCCCCAGTACTCTACCAAGGGTGACATGGTAAGACTCTGTCTCCAAAAAAAAAAAAAAGCCTTTCGGCCAGGCGTGGTGGCTCACGCCTGCAAATCCCAGCACTCTGGGAGGCCCAGGGTGGATTGCTTGAGCTCAGGAGTTCGAGACCAGCCTGAGCCAAAGCAAGACCCCTGTCTCTACTAAAAATAGAAACACTGAGGCAAGAGGATCGCTTGAGCCCAAGAATTGGAGGTTGCTGTGAGCTATGATGCTATAGTACTCTACCCAGCACAAAAGCTTGAGACTCGGTCTCAAAAAAAAAAAAAAAAGCCTTTCTGCATAGTTACTTATTAATTTAATAATATGTGTCATTTAGGTGGGATCTATTTTAATTAATTGCCTATTGGGCTAATACTAAGAAAATGAAGAATACATTATTGTTAAAGTATTAGGCTTGGTTATAAATGGGGTAATGACTTTTCAGTGAGTTTCTAGGAAGCAGCAGCTTTTTCAAAATCTCTCCTTCCCCTGCTCTCCACAGTCCCACCTGTCCTACATTTTAACACCTAGTTTTTTCTCTTCCCAGGCCATCCGGCTCTCCTTAGAACAAGCCCTGCCTCCAGAGCCAAAGGAAGAAAATGCTGAGCCTGTGAGCAAACTGCGGATCCGGACCCCCAGTGGCGAGTTCCTGGAACGGCGTTTTCTGGCCAGCAATAAGCTCCAGATCGTCTTTGATTTTGTAGCTTCCAAGGGATTTCCCTGGGATGAGTTCAAGTTACTGAGCACCTTTCCTAGGAGAGACGTAAGTTCCCAGACCTATCTGGAGAAGTGTGTCCAGATGGGACGCATCCCGTCATTGCCGCTAGACAAAGAAGTCCTAGAAAATCCCATGACACAGGATACTACAAGACACAGAAGTCCTTCTGTGTTTTCCTTTCCTCAGCTTTTGGAGACTGTATGGCTTCCTAGGCCAGCAGACATGCACCAAGTAGTCTGTGTAAGAAATTAAGTTCTAGGTCTTCCTTCCTAGCTGTTTCTCCTATTCTAGCATTCATACAGGCTTTCCCAAGGTCTAGCTGAGAGTTGTGTATTTAACAGCTTAACAGAGATCAGGGTCAACAATTATAGGTTTTCTAAAAGTGAGTCATGCTAAACAAAAAGTATTTTGTGATTTGATAGTCTTACTAGCCTGGAGAGTCAGGGGGGTAACCTATATTCACTGTGTACTTGTATTTCAACATGGTATTTGATGGTATTCCAGGACAAAGTGGAGAGATATAGATCTATAGCTAGGTAGATTCATTGCTGATTAAATGGTATTTCTAGAAAATGTTGAGTTTAATCTCCCTGTAAGGAACAAAGAGGCTCTGTATTTAATCTTTGATTATTCATCATATTTATTGGCAGTATAAATGCAAACTTTAACAGATTCATGAATTATGAAAAATAATATTTAAAAAATCTTAAAATACTGAAATACAGAAATGAAGCTGCTGAAATCTTACAGAAGTACATGGAAATAGATTCTTTCAGCAAAAGTTATGGTTAAATTGAGCTAAATATACATGAATAATGGCTGCCAGCAAAAAAGTTAGCTGCATTTTAGAGATATAATCTCAACAAGAAGGTAACTTAATGGTCTTGCACTAAGATAAACTACCCCTGAAAGAGTGTTTAGGCTTCAGGCAGAAACAAGAAGCCTGAAGAAGCAGAAGCATGTCTAGAGCAGGGCTGGTAGTTGGGATGGGGAGACTAGAAATCATGTCATTTGAAGAACATTACCTCTAGAGAAGGAAAGGCCGTAGAAGACATAATTATTATCATCAGCCGCTGGAAGGCCTGCCATATAAAAGAGGGATCTGACTTTATTGGCTCCAGCCACAGAACTGGGACCAATAAGTTGAAAATTATAGAAAGCAAATTTGGCCTAATATAAGAAAACATTTTCTCAGAAAGAAATACCTTATTTTCTGAAGTGTTAATTTTCCTATCATTGGAGATGAACCAACCACTGCTCTTTTCAGCAATAATAAATACATGGAGAGAGATTCATCTCTGTTATTTTTGTTTTATATGGGATTGGACTTGCACTAGTTTATCTCTAGAATACATAGTAAATTTTAATATTCTGTCATTACATCACGGTCTAGATCTAGTGACGTAGCGTACTCAGTGCTCATCTCAGTCCCTCACATTGACTGTCATGTTTGCAGCATAGAGACAGAAACCAGTAGTATAATTTTAGCTCCACCACCCAACCACAATTCCCCTCTGAGTGGGATGAGGATCCTGCCACTTATGTCTGGGCCCAGGAGACTAGTATGGACTCAAGACACTGGCCATTGGTCCTATCCTTCCCTGTTATTCCAACCTCTTTTCCTTTATTCATATATAAGGCACAAACATGCACAAGGAAACACATGCATGAACATCCTCTTCCCACACAGCCAGCTAAGAAAACTGCCATAAATTCTGTCACTGAAGTACCACTCTAAATGTGTAAACTTTTAGAAAAGAACCATTATCAAAGTGTTCAAGATCAGCTTTATTCCCATACTTAGTGGTGAACATCTCACCTTGGAGAACGTACAAAACTAAGGACCTAAATTTGTCCTTCCCAACCCTTGGTTTTAAGTCACTCCTTTTCTGGGCCTCAGCTGAATGACAGTACTGGAAGAAATAGAGTCTAGGGATCTTCGCTGATTTTAAAATTAAGTTTTACTGTCTTTCAAATTAATTTTTAAACCTGATTAGTGACAGGGGTTAGGGAGAGAATGTCTTAAAAGGAGTTAAGCTTTTTGATCAGTACTAACAACCTCTTCCCATAGTGTATAAATGTGGATGTGAAAGTTACTTTTGAAAAGAAACAGGGGGACTGTGATGTGAAATGCAGAGGGTTCTTGGGCCTTTTTCCTGCCTTCTTGAGCTCTACTGACCAAGTTTTCAGCTTTTTCAGTGCAGATTGTTGTGTCAGTCTGGATTAGCCCTAAATGGCGAGTCAGTCACTAAGAGAAAATTTACTCCTGGGTTAGCTCTCCGTCACTCACCCTTTATTTTGTATTGCTGGAGAAAACCATTCAGTCTGGTTAAAATTCTCTAATGCCAACATCTGTTTCACACCTGATCGCAATTCTGCCTTTGTCCCCATCTCAAGACTGATTTAGACCAAGTTTGTCCTGGTTCCCCAGAGAAAAGTCTAACTTGAGAAGTTTGGTTCTATAGTAAAAATCAAGAGCCTCCCCCTACCCATCACAGGTCTGTTTTATGGTCCTTGGGCAAACTGAACTATCTGCCATAGAGTGATTTTTCTGAAATCTATTCTGATCATTCCCTCTCTTGCTTAAAAAAAACTCTTTCTAGCTCTGCATTACCCTAGGATAAATATAGACCCCTTAGAATGTTTTCAAAAACACTTTACAGTATGGTCCATTCCTACCTTTCCCACCTTATATCCTGCCTTCCAATATTTATTTCTATAACTAGAAGACAAAAGATTATTCATATTCACTGAAGATACAAGAGACTCTCACATCTCTAGGCTTTTGTGTAGTCTGTTCAGTTTCTCTTCAACATCCACTGTTCTCACGTGTCCAGGCCTACTTGAACTCATCTTTTAATGCTTAGAACTCAAGTGTCATCCCCTCTGTGAATGCCTTCCTCTTCTCCCAAGCTTCCAAGCTATGTACCATTGGCAATTTATATATTCCTCTCTCATGACATTTGTTCTATTATTCTACAATGATTTACAAAGACTGCCCATATCATGTTGATATCTGTCTACCCTGCAGTTCCCTGCAGAGTCCTTATTTATTTATTTTTTATTTATTTATTTATTTATTTATTTATTTGAGACAGAGTCTCACTTTGTTGCCCTCAGTAGAGTGCTATGGCTTCATAGCTCATAGCAATCTCAAACTCTTGGGCTCAAGCAATCCTCTTGCCTTAACCTCCCAAGTAGCTGGGACTATAGGTGTCTGCCACAACTCCTCGCTATTTTTGAAGATGGGGGTCTTGCTCTTGCTCAGGCTGGTCTTAAACTCATGAGCTGAAGCAATCCACCCACCTTGGCCTCCCAGAGTGCTAGGATTACAGGCATGAGCCACAGCACCCAGCATGGTGCAATATATATATATGCATTTAGTAACTTCAGGCTCCTCTGAATCTGCTTCTAGAGTACACTAAGAGGCTGTTCCAAATGAGAGCAGATGCCCACCAGGGATGGGGAACCTGTGGCCTTAGGGCCACAGATGGCATTTAGGATCCTTGAGTGCAGCCTTTTGACTGGATCCAAATTTTATAGAACAAATCCTTTTAATAAAGGGATATGTAGGGCCACATGTGTCCTTGAGACCACAAGTTCCCCACCCCTGTGTGGCCCACTCAGATTCCAGACTTAAAATCAGAAAGCCCACCCAGGACTATTTAGGCCACCTAGAGCCAGGACTGGGCTAAGAGTTAATGGTCCTTCATCCTTGTCTGAATTTTCTCTCAACTCAAATACCTAGTGTTTTTGCAAGGCTATTCTGTAACAGCCATCTGTGTCTACAAGGATTAGGATCTAATTTGTAAAAATCATCTTAGGTTACAGCCGAACTAAAGACTGTTAAAAAGCACATCTTAAAACCTTACCTCTTTAATAACAAATAATATAAGACTCTTGTAGTCTTATTGTGTCTCCATCCTTTTCTCCACAAAGCAGAGATTGGTTTCTCACCAAAGGACCTGTTAAATATTCTTCTGCACCCCTTTTTCCCACCCAACCAAAACAATACTTTATATTAAGATTTCTCAGCTGTCCAATTATTTACTAAGTGTCCACTGGTAAATTTACTAACTGAGCACTGTGGAACAACCAACATAGCAAGAACATAGGCCTTCCCCATAAAAGCTGATTTAGAGTTGTAGGAGAGTTGAGTTAATTGGTTTTATTTTTGTTTTCTTTTTCTTTTTGTTCTACTTTTCTAATAACAATTACTAAGAGAGGAGGTAGTATTTAATTCCAGAGCTTTAGTCATTAATTTCTACCTCTTGGCCATGTTAGAGCCATGTGAACCTCCATGACCTATCTGCCTTATCCATGAATAAAGTAGTTGAATCCTAAAAGCTGAGTAATGACACTGACCCCAGGTCCTATAGTCTGACTCCTATCTCAAACCAGAATAAGATATGGCTGCCAGCCCCCTAATTCCCCTCTAAGAAGAAGTGATCCAGACACAAGCCTTTCCCAGAAAAGGTGATCGTCACTGGTGCCATTTGGCATAAGGTTGTCAGTGTCCCCCCAACCTTCCTGGCCTGTGCCGCCACTTCCTTATCTTCCCTGTCTCTCCCCCTGCTTCTCCTACCCCCTCCTTTCCAATCCTCTTTTTGCCCTTATCTTTTCCACCTTCTTTCCACTCTTCTCTCCTACATATTTCTTTATCTCACAACTCTTCATTCTGCCTCCTGTTTTCCTTTTTTTTCTTTTTTTGTCTACTCATATCCATGTCACTCAGAGGAGCTCTACCTACAAATGGGAAGTGAGGTCTTTCCATTTGTAAAATGACTGGAGAGCACTAGGAAAGGAGGGTGAGGAAGGGCAGGTGAGCTTCAGGGACTGATGGCCCATGTGTCTTGTCACTGATGCAATCACACAGCCCTTGTTCTTGCCTCAAGAGCATGTCTTCCTCCAGATATGTGGATGTGTACCCCCAAAACAGGCACACATGCATTCAGGAATAAACTGTATTCTGAAATTATATATTCTAAAATAATTAGTGAATTTATATTTTCCTCCACCCTTCTAGGATTTTTTTCCTCTATACATATAACTTACACGTTTTTTATTTTTCCCTTTAAGGCTTTAAGGAACGGGAGAAGTATAAACATACTTTAGCAGAGTTTTCCCCAGAGTTTCAGTAAAAGTTTTTTTTAATGTACTGGGGAAGAAAAGTTTTCATATTTAGGGTATATGAATTCCATCTTTTGTCACCCATCTACATTTATTATGCTAACCACCAAGCTAAGCACTAAGAACACAGTGTTTTTAAAAAATGGCATAGTTCTTTCTTACTCTTGTCGAATTTATAGTCTGTATCTAGAAGCTACTGCTGGATGAAATTTAACTTCATTAATAACACAAGGATATCCTTACCATAAGGAAATACAAACACTTTAATTTTCATTTCATTCATTCCATCTAAGTTGCCGTATTTATTCCTCCATAAAACAAATATTTGCTGAGCAGCCACTTTGTGCCCGCCTCCATACTAGATGCTGATGATACAGAAATAAAATATACCTTTGCCAACCTTGAAGAGTTCATATTCCAGTGAAAACACATCTAGCCGGGCACAGTGGCTCAAGCCTGTGATTCTAGCACTCTGGGAGGCCGAGACTGGTGGATTGCCTGAGCTCAGAAGTTCAAGACCAGCCTGAGTAAGGGCAAGAGCCTGTCTCTAAAAATAGCCATGTGTTGTGACAGGCACCTGTAGTCCCAGCTACTGGGGAAGCTGAGGCAAGAAGATCACTTGAGTCCTAGAATGTGAGGTTGTGTGAGCTATAACACTGTGGCACTCTACCAAAGATATCAAAGTGAGACTCTGTCTCAGAAATAAAAAATAAAAATAAAATAAAATAAAGAAAAAAGTCATTGGGGGCCAGATCAAATGAGTAGGGAGGGTATTCCAGTACAGTTATTTGTTGACTGGCTAAAAAATTCCTCACAGACAGTGCTGTGTGAGCTGGTGCACTGTTGTGATGTAAAAGCCATGAGTAATCCCCTCAGCTATCTGGTGACCTTTCTCCTTCCCATCTATTTTAATGTAGTTGTGTTTTTCTCTCACATGAGTTGTTCATCTGCTGGTTTCACATTAGTATTAAGTACATTGGATACTTGCTTTTCCATTCTTGTGATACTTTACTTAAGAGGATGTTCTCCAAATTCATTCAGGTACCGTATATACTCGAGTATAAGCCGAGTTTTTTGGCACAAAATTTGTGCTTATACTCGAGTATATACGGTAAATACAAAAGATATAAAGTCTCCATCTTTTTATGGCTGAATAGTATTCCATAGTATATGTGTATCATAGTTTATTTGTGAGTTGAGGGACACTTAGGTTGTTTCCACATATTGGCGATTGTGAATTGAACTGTGGTAAACATTCTACTGCAAAAATCCTTACGGTAAAATTATTTTCCTTCAGGGTAGATACCTAGTATGGGACAAATATAAGGTCCACTTTTAGCTCCTTGAAAATTCTCCAACTTTTTTCTAAAAAGACGGTACTGCATAGTTTACAATCCCACCAACAGGGTACAAGTGTTCCCTTTTCTCCACATCCACACTAGCATCTGCAGCTTTGGGACTTTGTAATGTGGGCTATTCTCACTAGAGTTAGGTGATATCTCAAGGTGGTCTTCAGTGAATTCTTCATCCGTGTCCTGAATCATTTTTTTTGTTTGTATGTATTGGTTTTCAAATTTCTCATAGGTTACATTGAGCTTATTTGTGATCACTATTTTGAATTCCATATCTGATATTTCAGAAATTTACTTTGGCTGGAGAGCAGTTGTGATCCTTTGGGGATATCAAAGGAACCTGTTTCTTCATGTCATCTGGTTCTTATGCTGGTTCGTTCTCATATGGAACCTCTTCCTTCAGCTCAAAACAGGTAGCTTTGCAGTTCACCTGTTCTCTGCTGGTAACTCTGTTGCTCAGTGCAGCGAGAGAAAGGTATGCTACCTTTTGGCTTATGTAGATAGGTGTTTCTGGAAATTGGGTCAGCTGGACCTCAGACCTCTGGTGGGTGTCCAGGTGCTAGCAGTGTTGGACTAGGCTAAGTAATCCTCAGTTCCCAGGCCCCTAGATTGTATGCTTGACTTCTGGAGGGACCATACCGAGACCAGGCAAGCAAATGCCCTCCAACCTCCCTGAGTCAGGTGTTGTCTGAGCTAATGAGGGGTGGGATAAAAGGTGCTCAGGCAGAAAAAGGGTGGAAGCACTATAAGCCTGTAACAGGAGAGCCCCTCTTGATGATATCAGCAGTGAAGGTGGTCTCTGTCCTTCAGGGGCACAGAAGCATGCAGATTCCCAGCTGCCACCCAGGCCCACTGCTGCAGAGGTGGTGGAAGCAGCTCAGCACTCAGCCTGCCCTACACAGGCTTGCCACACTATGGGCTGTTCCTGAAATGCTCCAGCAGGGCAGCCATGGTTCTCCTCCATGGAGGGTAGACTTCTCCCAGAGGAGACGGGCAGCTGGGTGGGAGGACTGCTAGCCCTGACTTCCTCAGGGGAGGCAATAGCTTTTGTGCTTTGACCACACAAAGGTACCTGCCCCTCAGATGTTTTATATCGTTGTATCTTGTCTGTTGAAATTTTCCAGTGTTCCTAAATGATCAAGATTCAGAGAATAAGAAGGGAGATTTTAGAATGGAACACCTATATATTATTAGCTAATATCAGTTCTGCTTCTCATCATCTCTCAAATCTGTTCTTTTCTTATCTTTTCCTCCATACCACTGCCCAAATCTTCATAGCCCAGGTTAAACTTATGGCTTCCTAATTCCGTGCCTCCAGTCCTGCCTGGCCCACCCTCCATCCATGCTCCCCACTATCTCTTCAGTTATTTTTCTGAGACAGATTATCAGAATATTTCTCCTGGTTATTGGAAGCCTCTAGTGGTTCTAATGGCCAAGGGGAAAAAGTCCAAACTCCTTACGAAAGCATACGGAATCCTTCACGATCTCTTATCCTTTCTTTTTTCTGCTCAGTTCTTCTTACTCTTTCCTATTACTTTTCCACCACACATATCCCACCATTAGACCACAATAAACATCTTAACTGAAAGACCAAATTCTCACTGAGGTACAAATACATATACAGAGTCATCTTAATCCTCCTCTTGCCGGCTTTGAGAGGCAGCAATATAGGTGGTATTAGTACCATTCAACAGATGGTACAAGAATCATCTCAAGAACATGAGGTCTGGAAGTGAAATTACTTATTTGAAAACATATATCAATTATTGACCACTGAGGACTACAGCACAGGCCTTTCTGTTTGCCTTATTTTAGGTTATAAGTAAAAATGTACCTGGATTATTTTGACAGGACAGTTGAGTTGATAGGTTGAAGTCATTTGATAAACTGTTCACACACTATTTACAACATCCAAAAGAAACTAAGTAGCAAATAATGCAGCAGCTTCTTAAATAGGTAAGATGTAAAACTCTAATCTGACATAATAATGATCTCATTTTAGGAAAAAATATTATCTAGCTAGGTTATTCATTTTTAGAAATGTATATTATTTTCTAAGTTTTTAATTATCAGTGTCAAATAATTATATATCATTATAGGGTATAATGTGATACTTCAGTACATGTATACATTGTAGAAAGATTAAATCAAGCTAATTAGCATAACTCACCTCACCTACTTATTTTTTTTTATAGTGAAAACAGCCTAAAATCTACCTTTTTAAGCTATTTTTAATGTACAGTACATTATTATTAACTGTGATCACCATGCTATGCAGTAGATCTTTAAAACTTATTCCTTCTGTCTCACTGGAACTTTGTACTCTTTGATCAACAGCTCCCCTTTCCTATCTCCTAATAACAATGCCTCATACATTTAGTCAACCTGAAAACTCGAAGTTTAGGGGTGGTCTCTACTTTATCATTAGAATGATTGACGAGATGGATAGAGAAAAAAACAATGTTATAGAGGAAGGAACATTGGACTGAAAGTCAGAAGATCATTTAGTAGCTGTGCCACCTTGAATAAGGTACCCTCCCCCAATAAATCTCAGTTTTCCTCTATAAAATAGAAACAGTAAATTCTGCTTAGAGCATTGTCCTTTTCTTCTCTTTTCCTCCATACAACTGGACCACAGCATTGCCTGAATAAGGCAATGTATATAAAAGTGCTTTGTAAACTGTGAGGTACTGTTCAGATATGAGAAGTGATGAGCACAATGATTATCCAGCATCCAAATATTCAGAATAAATGTTTTTAATAATAATAACATTTGTTGAAGGCTTAACAATACTAGGCACTATTCTAACGGCCCTCTATGCATTATCTCATTTAATCCTAAAACTACTATGAAGGTAAATACTCATACTATCCCAATTTTGTGACGGAGAAACTGAAGCACAAAAGAGGTTAAGTAACTTGTCCAGTGTAATAGTAAATACCAGAATATCAGATACAAACCTAGGTGCATGACTAGACTCTGTACTCTTTATCCCTATGCTATCAGGCCTCCTGAGCCAGGGAAGGAATAAATTACCACCTCACCTCCTTATCATTGTTTTATGGTGGTGGAAGATTTATGGGGCAGATTATTACCTAGAAAAATACTTTCTATCTGTAAATGAAAGTCAGTGTTACACAGACAATCCCCAAGTCACAAACATCTGACTGACTTGCACTTGTGAACAGGAGCTATTTCAGTTAATAGGTAAATGTACCTGTTCCAATTTACATACAAATTTAACTTAAGAACAAGCTAACAGACCTATCTTGTTCTTAACCTGGGGACTGCCTATATATTTGGAAAGCTTTCATCATTTCTCATTTCTACATTTCATCTTGATAATTCCTATTTCTGGGTCATAGCCATATGTAGGTAAAAAATACACTTAGTTGTATTTCATACCCTGTTTATCCAACAAACTTAATTTCTAGGCAGTCCACTAAGTGCTAAGGAATAAAGGCATAGTCCTCACATTTAAGAATATCCTGGCCTTTCATACAAATAATCTCATGCACAATTCATGTCGTGAATCCAAAGGACATTTAGGCAAAAGGAGCAACAGAGTCAGAGTTAGCCAAAATCCCTTCTGGCCTGGGTGATTAAGAAAGGTTTTGTAAAGGAGGTAGCAGTTGAACAAAGCTGAAATAGACAGGATTTTTCGTGGTTTATTAAGAGAAAAACGTTCTTCAGCATGTAGGGCAGCCTAAGGAAATAGGCTAACATTAGAAAGCACAAGGCAGGGCTAGAAGGTGAATATAGACCAGATTGGCTGAAATGTGGGGAGTTTGTAGGAAAACCAGAGAAAAGGCTGAAGGGGGATTGGGAACAAAATGTATAAAACCTGGAATACTAGACAAAAGAGCTTGGCTTTATTCCACATAAAATTTGTTGAGTAACAGAATGACATAGTCATCATGGTTATTATCAAAGTAAGAGTATTTACCAAATCATTGTTCCATAATTTACAAATACTTTGTAATTTAAAAATTCACATTCCTGGTCCTCAGTAAATGCCTGCCCTCTTGTTATCTAGGCAATCTCATTGAGTCTAATAGCATTAAATATCATATAAACAGTTATAATTCCCAAATGTATGTTTCTAGTCCACGTTCTCCCCTCAACTCCAGGTTCACATATGCCAGCTACTCAACACCTCCAGTTCATGTCTAATAGGCATCTCTAGTGAAACACAGTCAAAACAGAACTCTTCGTTCTTACCTTCTCCCAGACCTGCTTCTCTGATAGTCATCCTTATCTTACTAAATGACAGCTTCATTCTTTTTCTTCATGACAGTGATTTTTTTTTTTTTTTTTAATAAGTCAAATTTTGTCTCTTCCCTTCTCAAACCCTATAATGGCTCTCTACCCAATTCAGAGTGAAAGGCTTTCCTCGGCCTAACTCCCTGGCATTTGTCTGACCCTTTCCCACTCCATCTTGTCCAGTACCCTGCATCCTTGCTACTGGTGCAATACCACGAAACTCGTTCCCACTTCAGGGCCTTGCACTTTCTTCTACTGAAATAGGCTTCTTCCAGATATCCTTACTGCTTGGGGCCTCACTTCCTTCAAGTTTTTGCTCAATCATTGCCTTTTCATTGAGGCTTTTTTTCTTACTGTTTTTGTCAGCTTTTTTTTCCCTTTCTTTTCTGAGACAGTCTCACTATGTTGCCCTCGTTACATGCTGTGGCGTCACAGCTCACAGCAAACTCTTGGACTTAAGCAATTCTTTTGCTTCAGCATTCCAAGTAGCTGGGACTACAAGCACCCACCACAACGCCCGGCTGTTTTTTTGTTGCAGTTGTCATTGTTGTTTAGCTGGCCCAGGCTGGATTCAAACCTGCCAGCCCCGGTGCATATGGCCGGCACCAAGCCTGTTTTTGTCAGCTTTAATAATTTCATCTAGTTTTGAGAATTAAAAAATAAAGATAGCAGATTAATCCGTTTACAT
>CAUYPK010034849.1:0-13627 GCA_963574355.1 Loris lydekkerianus | reverse complement strand
CCTCCTCAGAAGCAGCATAACAAAATCCAAACTTGGCAAAGAGCCACAGTATACAAAATAATGATAAGAGGCAAAGAGCCGCATTCATTTTGGCCAGGAGCCGCATGCGGCTCGAGAGCCGCGTGTTCGCCACCCCTGCACCAAGGTATGCCCAATGCCTAGCACTGGATCTGACACATTGTAAGCATTCAACCAAAGATGGAAGATGGATAGATAGATGGATAGATGAATGAATGAAGGAAGCCACCCAGCTACTCCTATTTCACAGTCCCCTCTGCTTCAGAGGTGGGAGCAGGGCTTGTCCTATTCTGAAGAAGGTTGAATAAATTGTGTATCTAGGGATGAGTGTCTGGGGGAAGCCCCGTCATCAGTCTGTGGTTTGCAGTTACTTCAGGGGAGAGCTGTCTAGACAGAAGGGACATCTGCTCCAGGAAGGAGCAGGGACTGCATAGGAATCATAATCCAGGGGAGGGTCTCTTGGGAAACCAGAAGCCCAGGCCAGGCTTCTCACTCTTTTCTGCCTTCCTCATGGCTCAGGATCTGACAGGGCAAGTTTGCTTCCTGCCCCTAGCAGTAGAAATAGATTCACAGCCTTTATCTGGGCCCAACAAAGAGGGTACAGCAAAGCCCCTCACCAGCGGGTGTCAGGGTAGGGTGGAGGGTGGAGAATGTATCAAGAACAGCATCCAGTATCCGCTGAGCAGGTATTTTGCACCAAGCACTAAGTGCTTAACATTCATTACCATCTCTGTAACCCTATGAGGAAAGTGCCATTGTGTATTTCCGCTCTATAAGATGGAGCAGACCCAGGAGGTAAGTGAGTCTCTCTTGCAAGAGTAGTGGCAGGATGGGACCTCAATTATATCTGACTACCCATGCATCAGGTGTCCTGTCAACAAATAATTCGAGTGCCTCCTCTTTACACATTGCTGTATTAAATGAGGCAGAGCCCAGCAAGGATAATTAAGATGGGATTTCCATTTTTAAGAAGTTTATAACCTGAGGACAAAGATGAAGCCTTACTTGTCTTTGTATTTCCAGCCCGGGGCCTGGCAGTACAGTGAATGTTGAATAAAGCACAAATTATCAGAGCTGAAAGGGTCTTTTGAGTTCAAGTGTACCAATTCTGTTAGTTTATATATGGGGACACTGAGCTCTAGAAAGAGGAACTAACTGGGAATATGAATGGGAGCTTGGGCTCTGGAGCCAGACTTCTTGATTTGATTCTCAGTTCTACCAGCTGTGTGACTTTGAGCTGGTCACTTAACCTCTCTGAGCCTCTGTTTTCTTGTCTGGAAAAGAGGGACAGAGGTGTGAGAATTCAATGAGATCATCCCTGTGTGGGGTTTAACATAACACTTAGCACACAATCCCACCATATATTTTGCTCTGATTACTATTGACCAGCCATAGAGGTAGCTAGTAACAGATTTGGAGTAGACCCAGGGCTTTCTGGTTCCCAGTCTAGTGCTCTTTCCAGCACCCCATAGTTCCTGTGTCCATTTGAGTGTAGCCAGGAGAGAACAGGACCTGTGGTGGGAGAATGCATGTGATCATGTGTCTGCTGTCCTTAGGGACAAGTGTCCAGTTTGTCCCTGGGCCCATATCTCAGCACCTCCCGCTACGCCTGCTCCCTGTCTTTTGAAAGCTTCTACCTTTCTCTCCTTTGACTCACTCCTAAATGGAACACACAAGGAGACTTCTGATAACATCCGTGTACCTCCCCTTGCAATTTCCTCTGGGCCAGACGGGGTGGGGCTGAGCCGGGGAAGGAGCCAACAGGAAATTCCCCGGGAGCAGTGAGAGCTGAACGCCCAGGGCAGGCAGCTGATAGTATCTCCAGTGAGTCTCCCAGCTGGCGAGAGGCAGGTCTTGCAGGAGAGGTTTTTCTGTTTGTTTTCCTCAGGCTTGACTTCTACGAAGAGAATTTAATTAAGAGCTTGATTGCCTCTTGTAGGGAATAAAAATCCTAGGGGACATCAGGACGGAGGCTGGTGGCTGAGAGGGAGGGAGAGGCCTTTCTCAATGCACATCCAACTACTGTGGGTTTAGGAAGCAGCAAAGAAGTTCAGCTCACAGGGGTCTTTTGGTCTGACTCAAGACAAGAATCTTTCCCTGCAGGAACTTGGGAAAGTTTTAGATCCCACAGTCCAAATTTAAGATGTTTAAACCAGTCAAGGAAACAGGCAAAGTTTGTTCTTCCCAGTTGTTCTCACCCACACTGCCAAAGTCATTCAATGACATTTACTAAAGCACGGTGGGGCTTACTTTATTCAGGACCATCGAGATAGGTTTAGGGACCACTGCAGTGGGATTTTGCGCTGGGGGAGAGAGATTGGGCTTATCTCTGAATACAGCGAGAGCAAGTGTGGGTTTGTAGCCAAGGAGAAGGGTGGGGATAGTGGATGAAAAAATCACTAAGAGAAAACATTAGGGGTATGGGGGAGTAGGCTGGGATTCTGGCTAACCTAACCTCACAGGATTCTTGCTGAAGGCAGGCCAGGGTGACCAGACACCCCCTGGGGGATGGTGGAGGATGAGGGATCACAAGGGTGATCAGATACTGAGAATGGGAGATTCTTGTTAAACTGACTTAGCAGGTTCTTTGCTAAAAGGGAATTTTTAAAAGGAAGTACACAGATGGGCCTGGGAGAAAGTTCAGAGGCATGGAAGCCTGGCTAAATTTTGAATTATGGTTGAGTAGAGAATCTTTGTCACTTTAACATGTATCATTGATGAATCTTTTCTGTTGCTTTTCATTTATTATTTAGTTTTGGAGACAGGGTCTCCCTCTATTGCTCAGGGGCTGGAGTGCAGTGGTATCATCATAGCTCCTTGCAATGTCAAACCCCTGGGCTCAAGTGATCCTCCTGCCTCAGTCTTCTGAGTAGCTGGGACTACAGACAGTTGCCACCATGCCCAGGTAATTATTTTTTGTAGAGGTGGGTCTTGCTATGTCCAGGCTGGTCTCCAACTCCTGGCCTCAAACGCTGGCTTGTTTGAGTGTGTTTTAAAGAAAAACATACTTCTTTTTCGCAACTCAAAAAAAAAAAAACAAAAACAAAAAAACCCAGCCCCTCCCCCTAACTCCAGCAATCTTCCCTGAGGCTTCAGGGGTATATTGGAAAGTCAATGGGCCTGAGTTCAAATTCCAGTATTTTACCTCCCTGAGCCTTAGTATCTTCATCCATAAAATGAGTACAGAATATCTTTCTTGCAGAGTTGGAGGGAGGAATAACATAGATAGGACCGGAAAAATAGAAGGGAGATATAGTGGTTTCCCCTTAACCCAGGGGAATACCGTCTAAGACCCTCAGTGGATGTGTGAAACTGTGGATAGTACCAAACTTTATTTTTTGCAGTTTTTGGCTGGGGCCGGGTCTGAACCCGCCACCCCTGGCATATGGGGCTGTGCCCTACTCCTTGAGCCACAGGCGCCACCCTAGTACCAAACTCTTTATATACTATGTTTGCTTCAATTTGATAACCAAGATGACCACTAAGGGGCTGGTCAGCGGGTAGCACGTACAGTGTGAAGATGTTGGACAAGGTGATGATTCTGGTCCCAAGCAGGATGGTGTGAGATTTTATCACACTACCCAGAAGAGCAGGCAATTTAAAACTTACAAATTGCTTATTTCTGGGGATTTTCCATTTAATATTTTCAGACAATGGCCAGGCATAGTGGATCACACCTGTAATCCTGGCACTCTGGGAGACTGAGGCAGGAAGAGTGCGTGGGCTCAGGAGTTTGAGACCAGCCTGAGCAATAGCCAGACCCTGTCTCTACTAAAAATAGAAAAACTGAGGCAAGAGAATCACTTGAGCTCAAGAGCTTGAGGTTGCTGTGAGCTATAATGCCACAGCACTCTAGTCAGGGTGCCAGAGTAAGACTCTGTCCCAATTAAAAACAAAAAACTATTTTCAGACTACAGTTGACCTTCAGTAACTGAAACCACTGAAAGCAAAATTGGGGAATAAGGAGGGGTATAAGGTGTCAGAGAAAGAAGAGGCTAGGCCTGGGAGTTAGACAGGACTGGAAGAAAATCCCAGCTCTACTGCTCACCCACTGTATGAATTTAGACAGGCATGGCACCTCTCCAGCCACAGTTTGCTTATCTGTGAAATGGGTATATTAGTGTCTACTTCACTGGGTTATTGTGAGAAACAAATGAAACAGATATGGCAATAGCTATCACTGGGTCTGGCCCACAGGAGGCACTCCTTGGATGTTAAATTTGAACATCCCTTACCTCCTCCATCATCACCAGACTACCAGGATTTTTTTTTTTAAGAAAGAGTCTTGCTTTATCACCTAGGTTAGAGTGCCATGGCCTCAGCCTAGTTCACAGCAACGTCAAACTCCTGGGCTCAAGCGATCCTCCTGCCTCAGTTTCCTGAGTAGCTGAGACTTACAGGTGCCCACCACACTTGGCTAACCCTTCCTTCCCTCCCTCTCTCCCTTCCTTCCTTCCTTTATCTTTTTAAAATTTTTCTATTTTTAGTAGACATGAGGTCTCGCCTTGCTCAGGCTGGTCTTGAACTCCTGAGCTCAAGCAATCCACCATCCTAGGTCTCCCAGAGGGCTAGGATTACAGATGTGAGCCACCTCATCCAGACTCCCAGGATTTTCCACAGGAGAAGGAATTTCTGAGGAGGGATGGTCTGTGATTTGGTATAACTTCTTCCCTCTGGGCTCTCTGTGACTTCTTGGGGGTAGGGCTGGAAAGTTAGTCATTTGCAAAAAGTAGGAGGCATTTTCCTTGACTTCCCACTGCATAGTTTGTAATCTTACCAGATCAATTTGGCTCAGCTTTTTTTTTTTTTTTTCCTGTAGAGACAGAGTCTCACTTTATCCCCCTCACAGGACTCACAGCAACCTCCAGCTCTTGGGCTTTCGCAATTCTCCTGCCTCAGCCTCCCAAGCAGCTGGGACTACAGGCATCCTTCACAACGCCCGGCTATTTTTTTGTTGCAGTTTGGCCGGGGCTGGGTTTGAACCCACCACCCTCGGTATATGGGGCCGGCGCCCTACTCACTGAGCCACAGGCACCACCCTTGGCTCAGCTTTTATGTAACAAAGTTGTGTAAAGTTTTTCAGTTGACAGAGATCCTCGAGTTGGAGCATGCCCAGATGAACCAAGCCTGCAACTATGGG
Organism: Loris lydekkerianus; assembly: GCA_963574355.1. NCBI lineage: Eukaryota > Metazoa > Chordata > Mammalia > Primates > Lorisidae > Loris > Loris lydekkerianus. The sequence continues at coordinate 8,469 of CAUYPK010034849.1, read as the reverse complement.
CTGAACTGAGGAGCCAGGACATAGAACCAAATTAAGAAGCAGACACCATGTGGCAGGATGCAGGACCCAATCAGATGAAGGCCTGGCATCACCCCAAGGCTGGATCCAGTTGGATCATGCCTCCTGGAATCACCTCATTGCAAGCTACAGTCAGATGATGCCTCACTGCCCCCTGTTTGAGGACATACTGCTTTGGGAACTACCCCTGGTGTGATCCTCACTGTGTCAAGTAACAAGTGACTTACTTGGCTGTATGTATTGGCCTGATACCCGCCAAGCTAAGGAACCCTTTGGAGATAATACATTCTTAAAAAACAAAAACAAAGGTTCGGCACCTGTAGCTCAGTGAGTAGGGCTCTGGCCACATATACCGAAGGTGGCAGGTTTGAGCCAGGCCCAGGCCTGCTAAACACCAATGACAACTGCACCCAAAAAATAGCTGGACATTGTGGCGGGTGCCAGCTACTGAGGAGGCTGAGGCAAGAGAATCGGTTAAATCCAAGAGTTTGAGGTTGCTGCGAGCTGTGATGCTACAGCACTCTACCGAGGGCAACATAGTGAAACTCTGTCTCAAAAAAAAAAAAAAGAAAGAAAAAAAAAAGAAATGCTTCCAACATGCTTCCAAAAATCCCCATGATATACCCAGATAAATTGAAAATATGTCCAAATAAAAAAAAAAAAAAAAAATAAGCAATGTTCAACCTTGGGGAGAATTCTGTTTCTGCCCCCAGGCACTTCCCAGCTCTAGCAGACCTCAAGCAGAATCTTGGGATAGCTGCTCTTTCCACGATACAATACTATCAGCTGAGGCCAGTTTGTCCTCCCTAACCATTAGTATGAAGCACAAGGGCAAGAGTCCCTGGACAGGTGCTTCCTCGGCCCCACCCTGCAAGCCTTTGACCTCTAGGGGTAACTGATGGAATGAAACTGCTGCTGCCCCAGTCAAATAGTCAACATCCTTTTTTTTTCTTTTTTTGACATGGAGTCTCACTTGTCGCCCTTGGTAGAGTGCCATAGTGTCAGCGCTCATAGCACCCTCAAACTCCTGGGCTCAAGTGATTCTCTTGCCTCAGCCTCCTGAGTAGCTGGGACTACAGGTGCCCGCCACAACACCTGGCTATTTTTAGAGACAAGGTCTTGCTCTGGCTCAGGCTGGTCTCAAACCTGTGATCTCAGGCAGTTGACCTGCCTCAGCCTCCCAAGTGCTGGGATTACAGGTGTGAGCCAATGTGCCAGGCCCAGTCAACATTCTTCCCCCTGACTCTTCAAGGCCCCTCGGGAGCCATTTTCTTTGGAAGTGGAAGCCATTATTGGTTCTGTAGAAAGAACTGCGGCAGAGAGGAAGAAAGGAAAGAACCACATGGACCTGGGTTTTCATGCTCTCCCCAATGTCAGTTCTTCCTGAGAGACCTGGCCCAGGGCCCATCATTTCTCTGAGCAGCTGTCATACATCCCAGGAGACGGTTCCCAGTCCCCTACTCTCCATCATTCTTCTCCTCCTCTTCTTCTTCCTCTTCCTCCTCTTCCTCCTCTTCCTCCTCTTCTTCCTCTTCTCCTCCTCTTTCTTCTTACAGAGTGTCACCATGTCACTCTCAGTAGAGTGCTGTAGTGTCACAGCTCACAGCAACCTCAAACTCTTGGGCTTAAGTGATTCTCTTGCCTCAGCCTCCCAAGTAGCTGGGACTACAGGTGCCCACCACAACGCCCAGCTATTTTTGGTTGCAGTTGTCATTGTTGTTTGGCAGGTCCAAGCCGGGCTTGAAACCTCCAGCCTCTGTGTGTATGTGTCCGGCACCCTACTCACTTAGCTACAGGCAATGCGCCATCATGCTGTATCTTCTTATCCCATTTTGGTATGTTTTTCTTAGCACCTACCTAAGGATGTATTTTATTTTGTTTTGTCCATCTCCTCTGCCCTTGTCCTTTTGTTTACAACTCTTCTCCCCCAGACCTGGATGGACACCTGCACACACTAGACACAAAGTAAGTATTTCTTGAATGAATAAAATAATTTAAGATGGAGCCAGGCGAGGTGGCTTACACTGTAATCCTAGCACTCTGAGATGGGCAAGATGATTGCTTGAGCTCAGGAGTTAGAGACCAACCTGAGCAAGAGCAAGACCTGTCTCTGCTTAAAAAAAGAAAGAAAGAAAGAAAGAAAGAAAGAAAGAAAGAAAGAAAGAAAGAAAGAAAGAGGAAAACAAGCCAGGTGTTGTGGTGGGTGCCTGTAGTCCCAGCAACTTGGGAGCCTGAGGGAAGAGGATTGCTCAAGCCTAAGAGTTTGAGGTTGCTGTGAGCTATGACACCACAGCACTCTACCCAGGGTGAAAAAGTAAGACTCTATCTCAAAAAATAAATAAATAAATAAAATTTAAGATGGTGTTCTTCCTTTCCTTGCAGAACTTCGTGAGGATCTCAGTGTACTCATAATTCTGCTCCTGTCCTTCTCTGCTGGTCTGTGGAAGGGGCATACTGACAGGATGCCCAGAGCTATGTTGTCCAAAGCATAGGAAATGATGCTTCAAAAGTGTTTAGCGTGGTACTGGGTGCATAGTAAGTGCTCAATAAAAGTCAAGTATTTGACACCTTGGTTGTTGAATCAAAAGGTTCACTTACACTTGTGTGTGATTTGGGGAAAACACCAGAATAAGGGTATGAGATGGACTCTGCAAGGGGTGGGGGGTGATTAGGCAGGGGGTAGCTGAAGAAGAGTGGGGCCTGACTGTAGTTAGTGGCGTGGGGAAACAGATGAGAGCACAAAACCAGGACTGTTGCTGAAAAGCTCACTGGGTTCTTGTAGAATCAATCCCAGACTTAAGGAGAGATGCAGAGAGTATCCTCTGTTAACCCTGCCACTCTCCACAATCTTGGAATTCACCTCCCCTTGTTGGGCTGACAGAGCATTCCAGGACCACACTCTTCTGACTATTTCCATCAATCAGAGAAGGGCCTGAGGTCACTCAGTGAAACAGATGAGGCCAGGAAGGTGACAAGAACCACGTCCCCTTCTAGTATGTTCCTAAGCATTGGGCACAGCATATAAATAATTTTTCAATTAATCTTCACCACAGGCTGGGTACAGTGGCCTGTAATCCCAGCACTTTAGGAAGCTGAAGTGGGAGACTCAGTCAATCTTAGGAGTTCAAGATCAGCCTGGGCAACATAGAGAGACACCATCTCTACAAAAAAATTAAAAAGTTAATGAGGTATGGTGGTACACACCTGTAATTCCAGATACTCAGAAGGGTATTGCTAATTTTCTGAACGATTCTTTTGTTTTCAATTTCATTAATCTCTGATTTAATTTTGTTTATTTCTCTTCTTCTACTGGGTTTGGGATTAGATTGTTCTTCTTTTTCCAGTTCCATAAGATGATTCATGAGTTTGTTGATGCACTCTCTTTCTGTTTTTCTAATGTAGGCATCTAATGTGATAAATTCCCTTTTAAGATTGATTTTGCTGTATCCCACAGAGGTATTCCTCTTTTGTCTCTTCCTGAACCCAACTATCTTTCAGCATAAGGTTGTTTAATTTCCAGGTCTTTGTGTGGGGATGAACGTTTTTGTTGGAGTTTGGTTCTACCTTTAATGGCTTGTGGTCTGAGAAGATACAGGTATAATTTCTCTTCTTTTAATTTTTCTGAGGTTTGATTTGTATCATAGGATGTGGTCTATTTTGGAGTATGTACCATGGGCTGAGGAGAAATGTATATTCTTTAGCTTTGGGATGGTGTGTTCTGTGTATGTCTACTAATCCCATTTGTTCTAGAGTCACATTTAAGTCCTTTGTATCTTTGTTTAGTTTCTGTTTAGAGGACCAGATACTCAAGGGTGAGGCAGGAGTTGGAGGCTGCAGAGAGCTATGATTGTGCCATTCACCATACTCCAGCCTGGACAACAGAGCAAGACCCTGTCTCTAAAAAACAAAATGAAAAACTTCACCACAGCCTTTAAAAAGAGAAGTATTACTCCCTTTTTATGAATGAACAATTTTCTGAGACTCATCAAAATAAGAACCATGTACCACTACTAACAGAGGTTTATAGGATGCCAGGTACAGCTTTCCATAAGATACCTCTGGAAGAATCTATGACATCTGTGCATTTAAGTTATCCTCATTGTACAGATGAGGATACAGCACAGGGAGGGCAATAACGTGCCCAAGTTCTCACAGCTCATAAATGACAGAGCCAGGATCCCAATGCAGGCACTTGACCTGAGCCTGAGTCTGTTCCTCCAACTGTAAAATAGAAATGGTAACATCTTCTTTTCAGGACTGAGGAGAACAGATGACATCATCGTTCACAAGAATACATTATCAAGGTAGCAAGTCTGAGGTGAGGGATTGCTATTCCAGAACCAAGATTAAAGGAGATTAGCAAGGGTAACCAGCAGAGTGGCTGGCACCCCAACAGCTCTTGAAAAAGTTACTTCCTGACTTTCCACTCCTCGTGCCCCTTAAGCTTCCGGGCCCTTTGCTCCCGAAGGGCTGTTCTGCCGTGTATGTGTTTTGTTCTCTTTACAGAGAGGAATGTGGGAAGGACTGGGTTCTTTCTCTATATTGAATCAAGTGGAGAGAAACAGGGCTGATGCTGTAAACCCACATATATACCAACCTCATTACTTTCAGCTCTCATCCTACCACTGCCATAGGCACTCAGCTAAACTGAAAGGCAGGGTTTAATTCTGAAAGGTGGCTTGGGAAAAAATAATAATAATATGTGAATGCTGCTTCCGAATTTAACCTTCAGATGTTGTAGAAAGAGCAGCTCTAATCTCTCCAAAGACAAGACAAATTGACAGTCTCTCAAAATGTAAGGGAACTTTCTGGAATGGATAATTAACAGACAAGTTTGAGATTCCTAAGCATCCTTTTAAAATCTCAAGTATTTCCCTCAAAACATAAAGAACCTCTGAATTTCACACAGAAATAAACATTCATTCAGAAGATAATTTTGAAAAATTAGAGTTGATTTTCACCCATCAGACCAGAGACATTAAGAAGGCTGATAATATCTGGCACTGGCTAAAGAGTGGGGAAATGGGAGAAGCTCACATCAGGGTAGTCCTTTTGGAGAACAATTTGGCAGCATCTGTCAAAATTTTAAGTAAGCATGCCTTCTGATAACTCTCTTGCTAGGTATCATCTTACAAAAATACCCTCACACATATACAAAGATATAGGTTTGTCATGGTGAGAAAAAAATAAAGATGACCTAAATGTCTTTGATTCACTTTTGGTTAAATGATATTTCTACATTATGAGCTACCGTGAGAAATTTTAAAATAACTTGATAGATCTCTGTGTATTGGTGCTGAGTCAAAAAGCTTCATGAAAAAAAAATAAGTTGGCTTAGCATCCGTAGCACAGTGGTTACAGCGCCAGCCACATACACCTGGCCAGCTAAACAACAATGACAACTGCAACAAAAAATACCTGGGCATTGTGGTGGGTGCCTGTAGTTCCAGCTACTTGGGAGGTTGAAGCAAAGAGAATCGTTTAAGCCCAAGAGTTGGAGGTTGCTGTGAGGTGTGACACCAGAGCGCTCTACTGAGGGCAACGTAGTGAGATTCTGTCTCAAAAAAAAAAAAAAAAAAGCAAGTTACAAAACAGTATGTATAGTGTGATACTAATCAGGTGCTTCAAATTACATTTGTGTATATGTACAACTATAAAATGCACACAAATGTCAGAAAGGTAACCTGGAAGGAATGACACCAAATTATTGGCAGTGGTCAGCTTAGGGGGGTGGGGAGGAAACAGGGCAGGTGCCAGGAACTTTCACTTTTTACTCTCTTATGTACAGTATTATTGGTCTCTTTTTTTTTTTTTTTTTTTTTTTTTACAGCCATGCAACTTGTGTGAGTTAAATAAAAGGAATACAAAAGGGGCCAGGCGTGGTGGCTGACACCTGCAATCCTAGCACTCTGGGTGGCCGAGGTGGTGGATTGCTTGAGCCCATGAGCTCAAGACCAGCCTCAGCAAGAGCAAGACCTTGTCTCTAAAAAATAGCCAGGTGTTGTGGCAGGCACCTGTTGTCTCAGCTACTAGGGAGGCTGAGGCAAGAGAATCCCTTGAGGGCGCCGCCCGCGGCTCAGTGGATAGGGCGCTGGCTCCATATACCGAGGGTGGTGGGTTCAAACCCGGCCCCACCCAAACTGCAACAACAACAACAAAAAGAGAATCACTTGAGCTCAAGAGTTTGAGGTTGCTGTGAGCTATGATGCCATAACACTATACCCAGGGTGACAAAGTGATACTCTGTCTCAAAAAAAAAAAAAAAAGAAAAAAGAAAAGAAAAGCAGTGAGGTATGCCGGCGCTGGCAAATCGGACCCAGGATGTAGAGCTGGCGGTTCCCGACGGCGCGTCTGACGCGGAGCTGGGTGGGGTAGACAGTAGGGGGCGGTAGTCAGGGGTGGTGGGAGAAGGAGGCGGCGGCGAATCACTTATAAATGGCGCCAAAGCAGGACCTGAAGCCTAAATTCCAGGAGGGTGAGCGAGTACTGTGCTTTCATGGGCCTCTTCTTTATGAAGCAAAGTGTATAAAGGTTGCCATAAAGGATAAACAAGTGAAATGCTTTATACATTACAGTGGTTGGAATAAAAATTGGGATGAATGGGTTCCAGAGAGCAGAGTACTCAAGTATGTGGACACCAATCTGCAGAAACAGCGAGAACTTCAAAAAGCCAATCAGGAGCAGTCTGCAGAGGGGAAGATGAGAGGGGATACTCCGGGAAAGAAGACATCTGGTCTGCGACAGAAAAATGTTGAAGTGAAAACAAAGAAGAATAAGCAGAAAACACCTGGAAATGGAGACGGTGGCCGTACCAGTGAGACACCTCAACCTCCTCAGAAGAAAAGGGCCTGGGTAGATCCTACTGTTGAAAATGAAGAAACATTCATGAACAGAGTTGAAGTTAAAGTAAAGATTCCTGAAGAGCTAAAACCTTGGCTTGTTGATGACTGGGCCTTAATTACCAGGCAAAACCAGCTCTTTTATCTTCCTGCTAAGAAGAATGTGGATTCCATTCTGGAGGATTATGCAAATTACAAGAAATCTCGTGGAAACACAGATAATAAGGAGTATGCTGTTAATGAAGTTGTGGCAGGGATAAAAGAATACTTCGATGTAATGTTGGACACTCAGCTCCTGTACAAATTTGAGAGGCCGCAGTATGCTGAAATTCTTGCAGATCACCCTGATGCACCCATGTCCCAAGTATATGGAGCACCACATCTACTGAGATTATTTGTACGAATTGGAGCGATGTTGGCCTATACACCTTTGGATGAGAAAAGCCTTGCTTTATTACTCAACTATCTTCATGATTTCCTAAAGTATCTGGCAAAGAATTCTGGAACCTTGTTTAGTGCCAGCGATTACGAAGTGGCTCCTCCTGAGTATTATCAGAAAGCTGTGTGAGAGATGGTCTCACTCATGTATGTTTGGATCTCTGTAACATTTTTGTTCTTAGTCTTTCTATTGTACAAACGATGTACTTTGAAGATGTTAGTGTATAACGGAATTGATGTTTGTTTTTTGTTTGATTTTAAACAGAGAAAATAAAAGGGGTTATAGCTCCTTTTTTCTTTTCTTTTTTTCATTTCAAAGTTGCTACCAGTGTATTCAGTGATGGATAACAGAAAGACAAGCCATAGAGTGTTTTATTGCCTACTTGACAAAGCTGCTTTTGAATGCTGGTGGTTCTATTCCTTTGACACTATGTACTTTTATAATATGTGTTAATGCTATATGACAAAATGCTCTGATTCCTAGTGCCAAAGGTTCAATTCAGTGTATATAACTGCACACACTCATCCATTTGTGCTCCCTTTTTTTTTTTTTTTATGGTGCCTAAAGTAAAGAGCTCATCCTAAAATCACATCATAATAAAGATATTTGTACCAGAATGTTTATTGCAGCCCTATTCATAATTGCTAAGTCATGGAAAAAGCCCAAGTGCCCATCGATCCACGAATGGATTAATAAATTGTGGTATATGTACACCATGGAACATTATGCAGCCTTAAAGAAAGATGGAGACTTTACCTCTTTCATGTTTACACGGATGGAGTTGGAACATATCCTTCTTAGTAAAGTATCTCAAGAATGGAAGAAAAAGTACACAATGTACTCAGCCTTACTATGAAACTAATTTAGGGCTTTCACATGAAAGGTATAACCCAGTTACAACCTAAGAATAGGGGAAAGGGGGAAAGGGAGAAGAGGGAGGGGGAGGGGGTGGAGGGAGGGGTACTGGTGGAATCACACCTACGGGGCATCTTACAAGGGTAAGGGTGAAACTGAGCAAATGTGAAATGTAAATGTCATGTCACGGTGACTGAGAAAATGCCAGGAAGGCTATATTGACTATTGGGATGAAAATGTGTCAAATGGTCTATGAAGCTAGTGTATGATGCCCCATGATCATATCAATGTACGCAGCTATGATTTAATAATAAAAAA
>CAUYPK010034848.1:0-10733 GCA_963574355.1 Loris lydekkerianus | reverse complement strand
AATTATTCGGGTATTGGTCTTCTTCGAATTATCCCAGAGCTCTCTGAGAGAATGATCCGTTTTTGCTCTCCAGTTCTCTTCCTCCTTGAGAGTTTGGGAGCATTCAAAGGCTTTATCTTCAATGTCAGAAATCCTTTCTTCAGCTTGTTCCATTCTGTTGCTGAGGGATTCTACTGTAGTTTTCATATCTTTGAGGGCTCCAAATTCTTGCTTCAGTGTTTCTAAGTCTTTTGTGGTTTTGTCTTTAAATTCATTAAATTCTTGAGACAACTTTTGAATTTCTCCTTGAATTCCTAATTCCACTTTATTAATCTTATCTGCAATCCAAATTCTGAATTTGATTTCTGACATCTCAGCCAGTTGTTTATGAATGGGATCTTCAATTACATCTGCCATATCTTTCCTTGGGAGGGGGTTGATCTATTCTGGTTATTCATGTTACCAGAGTTTTTCTGCCGATTCCGCCCCATGGTTGTTTTACTCCCTTTGATTTTTCCCCTGGGGCTTTGTCGAGGGCCTGTACAGTGTTGTGGCCTGAGAAACTGGGGCCCTGTCTGGTGTGGTGGGGCTATGTGGTTCTGTCTTTTTTTCAGCTGGTTTCTGTTCGACCCTAGTGTAACATTTACTCTGGGTTGAAGTCTCAGCTGTGGGGAAAAACCAGAAATTAAGTCACCCACCCACCCACCTCTGGCACCAATTGGAAAACGAAAATCAAACCTTCCTACAACCGCACACCTAGGGCACCTCCTGAAAAGACCTCAGTCTATTGGTTCAGTTCAAAAGGTCCAAATCAATTGTCTCAATTGGCGCCTGTCTCAGGTGGAAGACTTCAATGGGTCTCTGGTAACTGGATCACAGGGGTTTGGTGACTACTCTGATATGGCTTACTCCAGTGCTGTGTGGAGTCAGGAGAAGCCACCTAACAAATAGATCAGTCTTGGAAGGTTGATGCCTCCTTCCCCACCTCGCCCCTCTGTCAAACCCAGTCACTGATATCTCTGCAGATGGCTGACCCAGTTGCCTGTAGTGAACAGATACTCCAGGGGTTTGCACCTGCCTGAATTGCAAGGAAATATGCCAGGCCTCTGCACTCTGCCACTATCTAGCAGGAAGAGGTGAGGTCTGACATCCTCGGGCACTTGATGAAGTTCAGGGGGGGTATTCATTCAGGCTTAGCCCTGCCCATGATTGATGTTACAAACAGAACAGAACAGAACAACTTTGCGGGATGCTGTCTCTGTTCCTGCTAAAATCGCCTGCAGAAGAAAAGCTGTTCTGAGTTTGAAGGTCCTGTCCTGTCTTTGCTGCTGGAGGTTTGTATTCGGTTACCTCTCTGAATTGGCCCCACCCTTGAAGCTTCCCGGGTTTGTGAGCAGCATCAGGAAAATCCTTTACTCACAGGTGGCCTCCTCTGGTTGCCCAGGGAGACAGGGGGTGTGGCTTCAGAATATCCAGGAGTGAGCCGTTTTGCTGTTAAAAAAAAAACAGCTGTTGATTTGCCTCTGGGAACCCCTGCTCTGCTGTGGACACCCAGCCAACCCTTCTCTCCTCGGTCCCAAGCCGCAGAGTCAGCACTGATCAACAGAAGGTTAGGCTCTCACAGGACACTTCTGGGGGCCAACCTATGTACGACGCGAGCACACACAGTTCCACACAGTTTTATGCCTGGCCGCACCATTGCCAGAAGACAGTCATCACTCTGTGTCTCAGGGAACCGCTGCTCTGGAGCAGTTCCCTTCTAGCCGACTGTTCTCTCCTTGCTTCCATGCCCCAGAGACAGCGCAGCTCAGGCACTGTCCACACCCCATGAGAAATCACCCAAGAATCCGGACTCCTAGGGGACAGGCCCCCAGATCCCAGAGTGAGAGTGGAAGGGAGTGCTGGGAGCTCAGCACTGCAAGCGGGGAAGATACAGTTTCACTCAGTTTTATGACTGGCTGTATTACTGCTCAAGGAGGGCTGCTTCACCACGCCTCAGGGAAGTGCCACTCTGGCATGACTCCCTCTCAGCCGACTACCCTCTCCTCGTTCCCATGACTCAGAGTAAGCACTGACCAGCCGCAGCTTGGGCACTGTCCACACCCCTCGAGAAATCACCCAAGAATCCGAACTCCTGGGGGACAGACCTCCAGACCTCAGTGTGAGGGGAGGGGGGTGCTGGGAGTTCAGTGTTGCTGGAAAAGGATATTTACAGTTTTATACAGTTTTATGCCTGGCACCCTAGTAGGGGAGGTAGGTCCAGTTTTTAGAAGGTCTCTCCTGTGGAGTGTAGTGGGAGGGCCTTTAATTTCTGCCCGTTTGTTTTTTTTGTGGGGCTCTTGAGCCAGTCTCATGGGGGAGGGGGGACTCCCACCCGCTTGGTGATGTATTTTGTACCTTTTATTTGCATCCTTGTGGTCGTAGCTCACCTCAACGGGGTTGATGTGTGTTCTTCAACCTTCTCTCTTGGTGCAGCTCAAATCCACCAGGTTACTTACTAAATTTTTATTCCTTAACTCTCCTTCTGGACAAGAGCCTCTGTGGAAAGCTGGCTTTAGTCCACCATCTTGTCTCCCTCCCTGTCGGTTTTGTTTGACGTTTACTGACATGATTAATCTTACTGACACTAGTATCCAAACACGTGACATCGCCCTTTCCAACACGTGCTCACCAGTGGTTTGTTTGCTTGCTTCCCATCTCCACTTCTGACCTCAGTGGTCCATACTGATTCATTTATTTACCAAATCACAAGTGATGTTCTCAAAGCAATGGTATAATGAATTTGGAAAAGTTACCTATTTCTCAGCAGATAAGTTCAAAATCATTGAGCCCGCTTAAAGATAAAATTATAACTCTTTACGTTCAGGATTTAGCTTTATATCATAAACCTTATATTTAAATCAAATTGCTAATAAGGCAATTATAACGAGGCTTCCAAAATAATCATAATCTAAAATTATGTTCCAAAATAAGGTTGTAGTTTATATTGTCTAAAAAATATATATTTTTACATTAAATGTAATATATTGACAATCATTTCTCTAATTTACACTTGCTCTTATTTCTGCCTTTGCTCAGAAGGCTCTGAGGGATGTGGTAGCTGTGTGTCCTGCTGGGCTGTATCTCCCTCCCTGGGGTGGACTCTTTGGTCTCCACTACCTTTTCCCTGAGACTATTTGCATACAAATGCTTCCTGATAATTTTCTCTTTTGCCTTTGAGGCTACACAGAAGTATTTTCTTTACCTAGATTTTACATTGAGGAGGGAAGCACAGATTTTCCAAGCAACTGGGAGAGTGCAGATAGGGTAATGTAGTTCTTACACTTCTTTATTTCCTGGGCATGAATTAGTGGTATTTATTTTCTTTTAAATCACAAAGTGATTGCTGCAGGACTTCTTCTCAGCCTTGTTTTCTTCTTAAAGAAACAATTGTAAATCAAATTGTATAGTTACAGGTAGCAATAAAAATGTAATATATTAGCTTGACATATGCGGCATGTGTATTCAAGTCTCTAAATTCTCCAGTGTAATTCTGATGAGGTCCTGCAAGTAAAGAGTTCATAGGTCAAATTAACACTTAATTTGTACTAGTTCCATCATGTAGCATAGAACAAGCTGTTGAACAGTAGTGAATGCATTATGTTAGGTAGATAGCTGGAAATCCAATCTGGTTCTCCTAAGGAAAAGAGACAAGGGCTTGGGCCCCAAACTGCCACTCACCTTAATCATGTCTCAGTGATTGCTCACACCTGGGGTGGAGGTAACACCCTACCAATCTACAAATAAGAACTTAGCATGGCCAACAGCAAAAGGATAAAGAAAATTCTCTAGGATAGCAACAGGGAGAATAGACTGTTGAAGACTACCTAAAATTGGCTTAAGGCTAACTATCATGTCACGGTTTACATTTACACTGTGGTCCACACTCCTTCATGGGCTCTCAGAGAAGCTCATGGGAATAGGACTCTGGTTCCAAGGTGATCTCTGAACCATGAAGTAGGTCTGATCCCAGACAGTATAAAACAGAACCACTGGCTATAACCCCTGCCTCTCTGCCTTTTTGCATTTTTTTCTTTTTTTGTTGCAACAACGGAGGCCTGTTCTGTGTCTATGGCAAACTATCTCACTTTATAAACCTTCTTACTCTGTAAGCTTATCTTTCTCTTTCTCATAAACTTAGTTTTGTTCTTGCCTCACTTTGTGTTGCTTGTCATTCTTCATCCTAGAACACACCAAGAAATGAGGACACAGATAGCTGCCTGCAACTCCAACTTTTAGGAAATAGGCAGCCAGCTTGAAACCCGATAATTAGCTGTACGTAAATACACACACACCCCCCACATATAGCAAAGCACTTTTATAATGTAGTCCGATGTTTTTCAAGTGTTTTTATCTTACATCACACTTGAACCTAAAGTTAAACTTTTGGAGCACACTTAAACTATGTCGATTAAAAAAAAAAAAGAGTAAATAAAAAGGAATATGCTTACTGAGTTCTGAACTTCTTTAGAAAATTAATTAATGATCTTTAAAAATTTTTATGGCACACTGGTGAAAATCATTGATGTAGTCTTTGCATTAGAATATTTTCATTTAGTTATAAACCACCTCAGGAGACAAAGTAAATATGAAAGCTGTTTTCTACAGTTGCATGTATAGAGATGGATCTGAGAAAAATGCTGCTGTCCCTCATAAATATTATTTGTAAACAAATTTTAAAATTACACAAACCTAAAGTGGTACACTATAAAGTAAATATGTCTTGGTTTTATTTTTTTTATTATTATTTATTATTAAATCATAGCTGTGTACATTAATGTAATCATGGGGCACCATACACTGGTTTTATACACCATTTGTAATATTTTCATCACACTTGTTAACATAGCCTTCCTGGCATTTTCTTAGTTATCATGTTGAGACATTTACATTCTACATTTAGTAAGTTTCACATGTACCCTTGTAAAATGCACCTTAGGTGTGGTCCCACCAATACACCCTCCCTCCACTACCCCTTCCTCCTCCCATCCCCTTAATCAGTGATGAATACTTCATTCAGAGAGTCTTTTGGCAGAGTGTTTAATGTCAAAATTAACATTGGGTCTGATGTTTTTCATAACCCAGTTCCTACAAAAAAAAAATCTATGGTAAGGTTCTGACAATTCAAGGAAATTTAGTATCAAATGCAATTGCTATTCCTTCATTTGCACTATTGAGTAGATTGGTAGAAAACAGAAGTATAAAAGTTTGAAAATCAAGTGTGTTTTATAATCACTTCTATGAGAGAGATGTCCTCTATGACTTCTAGAAATAAATACCACATCTGAAATGACCAAATAATTGACAGACCAAGAAATTAACACTCTTTTTTTTAATATATGTATAGCTAGGGACAAAAATAGTTACAACTAGCATAACTGTATGGTAAAATATCCATTAACATAATATTTTATAAGATGGACTATCAACTTAAAATACACAGTCATATTTTTTAGAGGGGTATGTGTAAAAGGTAGCTGTTAGCTGTTTTGGATACCTGATCAATACTTTGATTAAGCTGCTAGGCCCAGCAAGTGGTTTTTTTTTTTTTTTTTTTTTTTTTTTTTTGTGTGTGTGTGTGTGTGTATACATATATGCCAAAAAGAATTCCAAAATGTGAGTTATTTGGCCTTATTCCTCAGCTTATTGATGAGTTTCATTTCACATTCGGAGGCATCCTATTTTAGAGGTACTGAAGAACAGATGGAAGCCTCAAATGTCTCTCTTCCTAGTTGTATTATGTTGTTTGAGCTCCCACATGTGAATAACATAGGTATGAACCAGACTGGCATTCTGTTTACTACTAACATGACAGAAAATGTCTAAGAGGTAGGCAGAGGGGCATGTGCCTACCTGCCAACTAGCCTGGTTCTTCAGTAGTCATGCAGGTATTGTGAAATTTGTTCCACTTCTAGGAATTCAAACTTCTATTACAGATACCTAATCTAATTTACAAGGCAATTATGTAAAGCAATTTATATACTTTAACATATAATAACGTTAATTCCATTATCAGTCACATTGTATAAAGGAGGAAACTAAAGTCTAACTTATTTAAGTAATCGAAATCACATCGTCAGTCAAGGTCAGGGTGCAAGATTAAAATTTTCTGTGCCCTTAGATCTGTACTCTTATAGTTATTGATCTGAGTACACAGAGTCCATAGTGAATTCTCTGCTGACCTCAGGAGATTCCATACAAACAAAAATCTTTCTGTAGTTTTGTTTTCTACAGAAGACATTAATATAAGTGAAAGAAACTAGGCAATCTAGTACAAATAATATTAAAAGTAATAGAAGATTGAACAGGAGGAGGGAAAGGTGGATGAATGGATAGGTAAATAGCTGAGAAAGAGAAATAAAGGTAATAAATAAATCAAATTAATAAAAGTATAATTTGACATATAGGAGAAAAAACTCTGAAGTTTGTATATTCATTTTTGTAGGTATTACATAATACAAGTAAAGTTTTCTAAAACATATACTTAATCCTCTTAGGAAAAATTCCTAATTCAGGCAGTTTACAACTGTGAATTAATACATTTAGAAAACAATGGCAATATTAAAGATGACTTTTCCAACCAGCAGTAAGTATGGGGTGGGAGCCTTTGTGTCTTTGTATACATGGTAGCTATGTTCTGATTCACAAGATAGCAGGGTTTAAGGATGTATTCTGTTAATGGAGTAATATCCAACTCAGTCTTTAATGGTAACACTTTAAATCCTTCCAAGCTCTAAAAGCAATTTCTTCAGCTTAATTGCTTTTTCAAGACTATAAGACACTTGGGCATTCTCACTCTAAATATAATTCTCTGCATTTATTTTTAATATTTCTGTCAAGGTTATTTATGAGTGACTTTTCTCTGGTTCTTTTAGTTAGCAACGTTCTTTGTTTTTCTATTAGAACTTTTTTTACAAACTGAATAACAAACCCAATACATGCACACACACACATGCATACACATGTGAATGCCTGGCTATTGTAAAACACTATTTCTCATTTGTATTTCCTTTCATTGTACTTGGTTTACTCATGGCTTATTGCTTCTTTCTTTCTTCTTTTTTTTTTTTTACCTCCAACATTTTTATTTTAAGAAGAAAAAAAAATAGATGATTTGAGCCAAAGAAATAAGGCTTTTGGGGTGGCACCTGTGGCTCAGTGAATAGGACGCCAGCCCCATATACCAGGGCTGGTGGGTTCAAACCCTGCCCTGGCCAAAAAACAACAACAACAACAACAACAACAAAAAAAAAAAAAAAAAAAAAAGGAATGCTTTTGTTACTTGAATGATTTTTCTTATTTAGAAAATGCACTCACTATTTCAGTTCTTATTTTTTTAATTGTTGGATAACTTTCCCTAATTATCTTACAAACCCCTGGGTAAAGGTGGCCACCATAATTCTGTTATTCAGACATATTTATAAAAATCAGTAGGCAATGTAAACCTATCACTGTGTATAAATTGCAACTCTTATGGTATGTCAGTTTTAATCTCAGATTACCACATGAAGATTATTGTCACCAAGTATGCCTTAAACTGAAATACTCACTAACCCACTGATTGAATCAGTGGGAAATCAGCTCCTAAGTTAGTTTAAAACCACTTGGGTCAATGGTATATGTCATCATTACTTAGTTTTTTAACCCACTGCTCCTACTTCACAAACTCCTCCACCAACACACACACACACACACACACACACACACACACACACGTCATAAACACATTCTTATGGGTATACCAACAGTAATCCCACTGCTTCCATTTACTATATCATTGAGGGAAACTACTTGAATGAGAAAATGATTTTGCCAGAGTAATATCAGTAATTGCTGTAAACTGAATCTTTTTTAAAATTAAATCATAGCTGTATACATTAATGCATTTATGGGGTACACTGTACTGATTTTATGTACAACTTTAAATACTTACATCAAACTGGTTAACATAGCCTTCACCTCACTTTCTTAATTATTGTGTTAAGACATTTATACTCTACACTTAGTAGATTTGACATGTATCCTTGTAAAATGCACCAGAGGGGTGGTCCCACCAATTACCCTCCCTCCACCCGTCCTCCCCCCTCCCCACTTCCCCCCTCCTCTTTCCTCTTCATTCCGAGTTGTATTTGGGTTATAGCTTTCATATGGAAGTGTCAGTGCTTATATATTGGTTTCATAGTAGAGCTGAGTACATGAAGGACTTTTTCTTCCCTTCTTGAGATACTTTGCTAAGAAGAATATGTTCCAGCTCCATCCATGTAAACATACAAGAGGTCAAGTCTCCAACTTTTATTTATTTATTTATTTATTTTTGCAGTTTTTGGCCGGGGCTGGGTTTGAGCCCACCACCTCTGGCATATGTGGCCACTGCCCTACTCCTTTAAGTCACAGGCGCCACCCAAGTCTCCATCTTTTTGAAGGCTGCATAATATTCCATGGTGTACATATATACCACAATTTGTTAATCCATTCATGGGTTGACGTGCACTTGGACTGCTTCCATGACTTGGCGATTATAAACGGGGCTGCAGTAATCATTCTTGTGCAAGTATCTTTGTTGTAAAGTGATTTTTTTTGGTCTTCTGGATATGTACCTAGTAGAAGAATTGCAGGATCAAATGGCAGGTCTATTTTTAGATCCCTAAGTGTTCTCCAAACTTCTTTCCAGAAGGAACCTATAAGTTTGCATTCCCACCACCAATGCAGAAGTGTTCCCTTTTGTCCACATCCACACCAACATCTATAGTTTTGGGATTTTTTTATGTGGGCTACTCTTACTGGAGTTACTATCAAAGTAGTTTTAATTTGCATTTCTCTGATAATTAAGGATAATGAGCATTCTTTCATGTGTCTGTAGGCCGTGCGCCTGTCTTCTTCAGAGAAGTTTCTCTTCAAGTCCCTTGCCCACCCTGAAATGGGATCACTTGTTCTTTTCTTGCTAATATTTTTGAGTTCTCTGTGATTCTGGTTATCAAACCTTTGTCAAAGACATAACCTGCAAATATCTTGTCCCATTCTGAGTACTGGCTATTAGCTTTACATACTGTGTTATTGGCTGTGCAGAAGATTTTTAGTTTGATCAGATCCCAGTAATGAATTTTTGGTGTTGCTTCAATTGCCTGGGGATCCACCTCAGAAAATATTCTCCCAGGCCATTTTCTTCAAATGTTTTCCCTGTGCTTTCTTCTAGTATTTTTATAGTTTCATGTCTTAAGTTTAAATCTTTAATCCAGTGAGAGTCTATGTTAGTTAATGGTGAAAGGTGTAGGTACAGTTTCAGTCTTCTACAGGTTGCCAGCCATTCACCCAGCACCATTTGTTAAATAGGGAATCTTTCCCCCACTGAATGTTTTTGACAAGTTTATCAAAGATCAAATGACGATAAGTAGCTGGGTTCATCTCTTGGTTCTCTATTCTGTTTTGTACATCTACCTTTTTGTCCCAGTACCATGTGGGTTCCCCCGCCCCCCCCCCCCTGGTATTTTCTGGTTACATCTTTGTTACATGGGTGTTTATATATATATATATATATATATACACACACACACACACATATGGTCAATTGATTGATTTTTTACCTTCGCTCATACACAATTTTTCTTTCTTTTTTTTTTTTATTGTTGGGGATTTATTGAGGGTACAAGAAACCAGGTTACACTGATTGCATTTGTTAGGTAAAGTCCCTCTTGCGGTTTTGATCACTATAGATTTATAGTATATTCTGAGGTCTGGTAGCGTGATTCCTCCTGCTTTTTAATTTTTTTCATTTCTGAGTAATGTCTTGGTTAATCAAGGTTTTTTCTGATTCCATATAAAACAAAGTATTATTTTTTCAAGGTCTTTAAAGTATGACAATGGTGTTTTAATAGGGATTGCATTAAAATTGTAAATTGCTTTGGGTAGTATGGAAAGTTTAACAATGTTGACTCTTCCTAGCTATGAGCATAGTATGTTTTTCCTTTTATTAACATCCTGAGCTATTTCTTTTCTCAGGGTTTCATAATTCTCTTTACAGAGAACTTTCATGTCCTTTGTTAGGTAAACTTCCAAATATTTCATCTTCTTTGGCACTACTGTGAAAGGAACAGAGTCCTTGACTGTTTTTTCAGCTTGGCTATTATTGGTATATATAAAGGCTACTGATTTGTGAGTATTGATTTTGTAACCTGACACACTGCTATATTCTTTGATCTAAGAGTTTTGTAGTTGAGTCCCTGGGATTTTCCAGATATACAATCATATCATCTGGGAAGAGTGAAAGTTTTTTTTTTTTTTTTTTTTTTTAATTAAGGGTCAAAGTATATTTTAGTTTTCTAGGGCTTCCATAACAGTACCACAGACATGGTGTCTTAAACAATAGAAATTTATCTCCTCACAGTTCTGGAGCTAGAAGTACAAAATCAAAGTGTTGGCAGAGTTTGCTTCATTTTAAAGTCTCTCTCCTTAGCTTGTAGATGACCATCTTTGTACTTTTATTTATTTTTTTTCTTTCTTTCTTTCTTAATTTTTTTATTGTGGAGAAGGGGCGGGGAAAGAAGGCGGGGGAAGAGGTGCGTGACAGGGTCGGGCCAGTGGCATGGTACCACATTGGCTGTATCTAGGTAGAGGCAGTTTCAGGCTGGGCCTTGCTGAGTCATTGCTATGCAGAAGTAGCTCGATGGATCTACTTCTAGTCAGGCTCGGGAAGTTGCACTAGGCCTCAGGCACATGGC
>CAUYPK010034845.1:0-12200 GCA_963574355.1 Loris lydekkerianus | reverse complement strand
GAAAATATCAAAACTGAGTAGCCCAAGGAAGGGGAAGGGAGGGGGGAGGTTTTGGTGGAGGGAGGGTAATGGGTGGAGCCACATCTATGGTGCATCTTAGAATGGGTACAGGCGATTGCACTAATGTACACAGCTATGATTCAACAATAAAAAAAAAGAAATTATCTTTAACTGCTACAAGAAACTCTACACCCAGAAATTTGACCATGTGGGAGAAATGAACTAATACCTAGAATCACACCATAACCAGGAAGAAATAGATCTCTTGACTAGACCAATATCAAGCACTAAGATTAATAAAACTGTAACAAAAATTCTTCCAACAACAATAGAAAAATCCTGTTCCAGATGGCTTCACATGAGAATTCTATTAAACCTTCAAATATGTGCTTATATGTATACTGTAGAACTTATTCCAAAACATTGAGAAGGAAGCTTTCCCAACACATACTATGAAGCACATATCATCTTGATACCAAAACAAGAAAAGGACTCAACTCAAAAAGTAGAGCTCTAGACCAATTTCACCTAATGAATATTGATACAAAAAAATTAATAAAATCTTAGCAATAGGTCACAGTTAACCATTAAAGAAATTATACATCGCAATCAAGTAGGCTTCACAAGGCTAGTTTAATTTATGCAAATCCACAAATGTAATTCACCATGTCAATAGAAGCAAAAACAAAGACCATAAGAGCCTCTCAGTTGATGAAGAAATTATTTTATAAAATTCGGCCTCCTTTTCTAACAAGAACACTTAAGAATATAGGTGTAGGTGGCACATTCCTTAAACTGATTAAAGCCATCTAAAATGGCAAACCAACAGCTAATATCATACTAAATGGAGTAAAACTGAAAGCTTTTCCACTTAGAACAGTAACCACCCAAGGATTTCCTCTATCACCACTGATATTATGCTTCCATTATAGTGCTGGAAGTTCTAGCCAATGCAATTATGCAAGAGAAGGATATAAAGTGCATACAAATGGGATTGGAGGAAGCCAAACTCTTGCTCTTTGCCAGTGGTATGATCTTATACTTAAAGAACTGCAGAGACTCTACCAAAAGACTCTTGGAAGTGATCAAGAAATATGGTAAAATCTCTGAGTATAAAATCTATGTCTATAAATCAGCTGCCTTTCTATAGGCCAAAAACAGCCAAGTCAAGAACCTAATGAAAGATACAATTTCCTTCACAATAGCTACAAAGAAAATGAAATACCTAGGAATATATCTAACAAAGGAGCTAAAGAACCTCTACAAAGAGAATTTTGAAACCCTAAGAAAAGAAATATCAGAAGACATTAACGAATGGAAGAACATACCGTGCTCTTGGCTGGGAAGAACCAGCATTGTTAAAATGTCTATTCTACTCAAAGCAATCTTCAGATTCAGTGCAATCCCCATTAAAATACCAACAGCATACTTTGAAGAACTGGAAAAATATAGTTATTACTTTTGTATAGAACCAGAAAAAAAAAAAATACATAGCCATGGCAATTTTTACCAATAACAAGGCCAGAGGCATCCCTCTATAAGACTTTAGGTTATATTTACAAGTCCACAGTGATCAAAAAAGCATGGTAACGACACAAAAATAGAGACATAGACATATGGAAGCTAAAAGAAAATCAAGAGATGAAACAAGTCTCTTATAGCAATCTCATCATTGATGAACAAAACAAATGTATACACTGGGGAAAATAATCCTTATTCGATAAATGATGGTGGGAGAATTAGACATGTAAAAGACTGAAACTGGCCCCACACCTTATAGCACTTGCAAAAATTGACTCAAGATGGATACAAGATTTATATCTAAGACATGAATCATTTCCTAGAAGAAAGTTTGGGAAAAAGTCCTGAGAATGTCAGCCTGGGTAAAGATTTTATGAAGAACACTTTTGTGGCAATTGTAACAACAACAAAAATAAACATATGGGACTTAATTAAATTGAAAAGCTTCTGTACAGTTAAGGACACAACAATTAAAGCTAATAGACAACCTTCAGAATGGCAAAATATATTTGCATGTTATGACAAAGGCTTGATAACTAGGACCTATAGAGAACTCAAATTAATCCCATATATCAAAAAAGAGCAAAAGATCCCATATATCACTGGGTAAGAAATATGAACAGAATCTTCTCTAAAGAAGACAGATGAATGGCTAAAAAACATATGAAGAAATGCTCATCATCCCTAATCATCATAGAAATGCAAATCAAAACCACCCTGAGATATCACCTATCCTCAGTGAGAATGGCTATCTTCACAAAGTTGCAAAGTTACAGTTATACTGTTTATGGGACTCCAAACTAATACAGCGTCTTTGGAAAGAAGTATGGTGAATTCTCAAAGAACTCACATTAGACCTCCCTTTTGATCCTGCAATTACTAGGCATCTACCTAGAAGGAAAAAAAATCATTTTATCATAAGGACATTTGCACTAGATTGTTTATCACAGTTCAATTTACAATCACCAAGATGTGGAAACAACCTACATGCCCATCAACTCAGGAATGGATTAACAAACTGTGGTATGTGTATACCATGGAATACTACTCCACCATAAAAATATAGTGACTTTACATCTTTTGTATTAACCTGGATGGTGTCCAAACACATTCTTCTTAGTAAAGTATCACAGGAATGGAAAAGCAAATATCCAATGTATTTAATAAAAATATGAGGCCAATAGATGATCTAATACACTCCTACCTAAGAGAAAATCTCAATTCAATTCAAGCTGGGTGTAAAGGGAACAAGGGAGAGGGGACAGGGGAGGAAATGAGGGGATTGGTGTGCTCCCACCTAATGGGAACAATGTAAAGGTATATGGCATGGCCTTTGGGTGTGGGACATAACTATAAGAGGGACTCCACCTAACAAATGCAAATATTATAACCTATTTGTTTGCACCCTCACATTAACCTGAATTTTTAAACAAAGATTTAAAAAAGTAAAAGAAAAAAATAGTACTTCATTTCCAGTGGAACCAGAAAAAACAAATAGTCAATACAATTTTTAGAAATAAAAACAGGGATCATTCACGGGGGTTCCAAGGAAGATGGCCGACTAGTAGCAATGCTCCACAGAGGTTCCTGACCAGAGGGAGAAAATCTAGACAGAATCAGACCCTATGAAACCAAAGGCAGAGAGCTGAGCCAAGAAAGAAGTTCAGCAAGCTGTGACTCCAAGGAAGAGCATTTAAGAAAACAAATTACAGGTACAAAGCCTACCACCTAGAGGATGGGAGACCCCTCCCCAAAGTGCAAGGCTCACGTGGGCTCTCTGCAAGCAAGCCAGGGACAAAAGACCTCTCATTTTACCTCACTGGGGAGAGCCACTATACACCAGGTCTCTTTCTCCAGGGAGGTCCCACTTGTAAACCTAGACACACCCCCACTGAGCATAAAATTGAAAAAATATTTTCCCCGCACTTCCAAACTCCCAGTCCAACCTTCCCACCTCGCATGGTGCTTTGAAGTTCTGCCCCTTGCAGAGTCCAGAGTGTTTGGTCTTTTCCTGAGAGATCTGAGCATAGTGTGGACTGCTGAACATCAGCACAGAATCTGTGACTCATGGGGAAGAAAGGGACATGTGGCAGGAGGAACAGCAGTCCCCTGATTATGATTTTTCTTGGCCAGCAGTGGTATTGACCCCCAGTCAGGCTGTGTCTTATGGGAAGGGGTGCAGGACCCCCAGCTCTGACAGTGCCTGCAAGCAGGGGAGTGGTCACCAGGTATGGACTGAGGTCAGCAGGCAGGGGTGAGAACCCCAAGCTCCAAATGAGCCAGCAAGTAGAGGCTTGCTGGGTGTAGACTGAGTGCAGCTGGTGGGGGTGTGGTTCCCCAACTCCAACTGAGCCGTTGAGCAGAGACACAGACTCCAGTGTGGACTGAGTCCAGCAGATGGGGGTGAGAATCCTAAAACTGAGCCAGCCAGCAGAGGCTTGCTAGGTGTGGACTGAGCCCAGCTGGTGGGGGTGTGGTCCCCAGGCTCCAACTGAGCTGGTGAGCAGAGGCATGGATGTCCCATGTGAATTGAGCCAGGTGGGCAGGGTCGCAGACTCTCAGCTTTGACTGTGCCCAAGGGCAGGGGCACTAATGCCCAGTTGGGACTTTAATGGGCAATTGGCAGCTCACCAGAGGGGACTGGGCACCGTACCCTCAGAGTTGTGGGGCAGAACTGACTGCCAATTTCAATGCACAGTTGGAAAACCTTGGATTCATCTCTGTTGAGCAGTGTTTTTGCTGTTCAAGACAATTTGATTGGAACTGGTGTCTAGGACAATATACTCAGAGAGACTCTGAGGTTGACCACAAAAGTTCTGTAGTGGAAAAGAACTGAATGGTTGGGGGCAGGGTGCCATAACTGTCTGTATCTCTCTCCAGCTGAGATTTAAGCCTAATGCCATGACTTCTTAGGATTTCAAAACAAAGCCAGCTTACAGATATCTCACCAAGTAGGTCCCCAGAATCTCCAGCTGAAACTCTGAAAGGGGCCTTTGTAAGGTTGTAGGGGTAAGCCATAAAAACAAGGCCTAGCACTTTGGTAAGGGGCTCATTAACTCTGCTACCTGGGACCCAAAATTCAATCTCACCCTACCAGTTTTAATAACCAAATGGTGGAAAATAAACATGAGGTAGAATCAACAGAAAAACTCTGGCAACATGAATAACCAGAGTAGATCAAACCCCCCACACACACACACACCCAAGGAATGACAAGGGAGATACAACTGAAGATGCCATGCATAGACAAATGCCTGAAATAGAATTTGAATATGAATAGAATTCAGAATATGGATGGCAAATAAGAGGAATAGAATGGATGAAGATAAAGAAAAGTAAGAAATTGAAATCTAATAGAATTCCAAAGTTGTCTCAAAAAATTAGTGAATTCAAAGACAAAGTCACCAAAGATATGGACATAAAGAGAAAATAGATAGCAGAGCTCAAGGTAATGAAAAAGTTATTCGAGGAGCTCCAAAATACAGCAGAATCTCTCAGTAATATACTTGACCAGGCAGAAGAAAGGATCTCTGAAATTGAAGACAAAGTTTTTGAATGTTCCCAAATACTCAAAGAGGCAGATAAATGGAGTCCAAATCTGATCATTCCCTGAGAGAGTTGTGGGATCACTCTAAAAGATCAAATGTTCATCTTATAGAAATTCCTGAAGGAGAAGAAGATGGTCCTAAAGGTACAGATGCTCTACTCCAAGACAATATGGAGAATTTCACAAGCATGGAAAGAGATACAGAAAGTCAGATATAGACAGGTTTAGAACCCCAGCAAGACTCAATCCAAATAAAGCATCTTCTAGATGCATTGTGATTAACTTTTCCAAAGTTAAGATGAAGAAAAAAATTCTGCAAGCAGTCAGACATAAGAAAAGCATCACCTACAAAGGGAAAAATATCAAAATGATGGCAGATCTCTGAGCTGAAACATTTCAAGCCAGAAGAAGATGGTCTTCAACCTTCAATCTCCTAAAATAAAACAACTTTCAGCCCAAGATCCTATATGCAGCTAAACTCAGTTTTGTTTCTGATGGATAAATCAAATACTTTAATAACATAGACATGTTGAAGTAATTTGCCATAACTAAATCAGCTTTCCAGGATATTCTCAGACCCATTCTGTACAATGACCAATGTATTAGCTCTACCACCAAAGAAAACTCACTTAGACATTTTTGAACAAAATCCAACTTCCACAGTGGTATAAGGATTTAAAATGTCCACTGAACATTTGAAAATCATGACACCCAAAATCCTACTAGGCTTATCAACTCTCTCAAGTAATGTGAATGGTTTAAATTGTCCTCTAAAGAGGCACAGGTTGGCTGACTGGATACAGAAACTCAGGCGAGATATATGCTACATACAAGAATCTCAACTTACCTTAAAGGATAAAAATAGACTCAGGGTGAAGGGATGGAAATATGTAATATAGGCAAATTGAAATCAGAAAAAAAGCAGGGATTGCAATTTTATTTGCAGAGACAATTGGCTTTAAACCAACAAAGATAAAGAAAGGTAAGGATGGTCACTACATATTTGTCAAGGGAAACACCCAACATGAAGAGTGTTTGATAATTTATACACTCTACCAGAATGCTCCTCAATTTATAAAGCAAACCCTAATGGAGATGAACAATTTGATAACTTCCTGAACAATAACATTTGGAGATTTTAACATCCCTTTGACAGTTTTGGATAGATCCTCCAAGAAGAAACTATAAAAAGAAATATTAGACTTAAACCTGACCCTAAAACAAATGGACATAACAGACCTCTACAGAACATTTCATCCCAATAAAACTTAATATACATTCTTCTCATCAGCCCATGGATCATCCTTCAAAATTGGTCATATTTTAGTACACAAGTCTAACCTCAGCAAATTTAAAAGAATAGAAATTATTTCCTATATCTTCTCAGACCACCATGCAATAAAAGTTGAATTCAACAGCAGCAGGAATCTTCATACTCGAAGTCATGGAAACTGAATAATCTTAGGCTGAATGATAGCTGGGTCAAAGATGAGATTAAGAAAGAAATCATCAAATTTTTGGAACAAAATTATGATGAAGACATAAATTATCAAAACCTTTGGGATACTACAAAGGCAGTCCTAAGAGGGAAATTTATAGCATTGGAAGCCTTCAAGAAAACAGAAAGAGAAGAAGTCAACAACTTAATGGATCCTCTCAAGCATCTGGAAAAGGAAGAATATTCAAACCTCAAACCAAGCAGAAGAAAATAAACAAAATTAGGGCAGAATTTAATGAAATTGAAAACAAAAGAATCATTCAGAAAATCAATGAAACAAAAAGTTGGTTTTTGAAAATATTAAAAAAATTGATAAACCTTTGGCCAACCTAACCAGAAACAGAAAAGTAAAATCTCTAATATCATCTATCAGAAATGATAAAATAGAAATAACAACAGACACCTCAGAAATTCAAAAAATCCTCAATGACTACTAAAAAAAACTCTGTTCTCAGAAATTTGAAAATCTGAAGAAAATGGACCAATACCTGGAAGCATGCTATCTTCCTAGACTCAACCAGAAAGAATTAGAAATCTTGAATAGACCTGTATCAATCACTGAAATATCATCGACAATACAAAATCGCCCAAAACAGAAAAGTCTGGGACCAGATGGCTTCACATCTGAATTCTATCAAACCTTTCAAGAGGAACTAGTACCTATATCATACACCCTTTCCAAAGCATAGAAAACGGAGTACTTCCCAAAACATTCTGTGAAGCAAATATCACCCTGATCCCCCAAACCAGGAAAGGATCCAACGAATAAAGAAAATTATAGACCAATATCATTAATGAATATCAATACATAGAGACAATACAGGTTATGCAAAAAAAAAAAAAACAAAAAAAAGCAAAAAACAAAACAAAAAAAATTGATGCAAAAATATTCAATAAGATCTTAGCAAACAGAATTCAACAACACATAAAAATATATATATACACCATGATTAAGTTGGTTTTATTCCAGGGTTACAGGGTTGGTTCAACATACGCAAATCTATAAATATAATACATCACATAAATAAAATAAAAAACAAAGACCATATGATTCTCTCAATTGATGTAGAGAATGCTTTTGATAATATCCATTATCTTTTCATAATCAGAACACTTAAGAAAATAGGCATAGAAGAGACATTTTCTAAACTGATAGAGGCCATATATAGCAAATCCACAGCAAATATCATATTGAATGGAGTAAAATTGAAAACATTTCCACTCAGATCAGGACATAGGCAAGGATGCCCACTGTCTCCACTGCTATTCAACATAGTAATGAAAGTCTTAGTCATAATAATCAGGCAAGAGAAGGTGATCAAGTGTATCAAAACAGGGTCAGAGGAGATAAAACTCTCACTCTTTGCTGGTGATATGATTCTATACCAGGAAAATCCCAGGGATTCAACTACAAAACTCTTAGAAGTGATCAAGAAATACAGCAGCATCTCAGGGTAAAAAATCAATACTTACAAATCAGTAACTTTTATATATGCCAACAATAGTCAAGCAGAAAATATAGTCAAGGACTCTATTCCTTTCACAGTAGTGCCAAAGAAGATGAAATATCTGGGAATTTATCTAACAAAATATATGAAAGATCTGTTTAAAGATAATTATGAAACTCTGAGAGAAGAAATAGCTGAAGAAATGAACAAATGGAAAAACATACAATGCTCATGGCTGGAAAGAATGAACACTTTTAAAATATCCATACTACCCAAAGCAATCTACAGATTTAATGCAATCCCTATTAAATAACAATTGTCATGCTTTAAAGAGCTTTAAGAAATAGTGCTACATTTTACATGGAATTGGAAAAAAACTCAAATAGCCAATACATTACTCAGAAATTAAAAAATAATAATAATAATCAGACTTCAGGCTATACTACAAATCTACAGTGATCAAAGAAAACATGGTAGATTCTCACTGGATTAAAGATTTAAACTTAAGAAATGAAACTATAAAAATACTAGAAGAAAGTGCAGGAAAAACTCTTGAAGATATCAGCCTGGGTGAATATTTTATAAGGAGGACCCCACGGGCAATTGAAGCAGCATCAAAAATATACTACTGGGACCTGATTAAACTAAAAAGCTCCACATAGCCAAGAACACAGTAAGTAAAGCATGCAGACAGCCTTCAGAATGGGAGAAGATATTTGCAGGTTATGTCTCCAACAAAGGTTTAATAACCAGAATCCACAGAGAACTCAAACATATTAGGAAGAAAATGAAAAGTGATGCCATCTCAGGGTGGGCAAAGGACTTGAATAGAAACTTCTCTGAAGAAGATAGGCACACAGCCTACAGACATATGAAAAAATGCTCATCATCCTTAATCATCAGACAAATGCAATTCAAAACTACTTTGAGATATCATTTAACTCCAGTAAGATTAGCCCACATCACAAAATCCCCCAATCAGAGGCAGGGATGTGAAGAAAAGGGAACACTTCTATGCTGCTGGTGGGAATGCAAACTAATACGTTCCTTTTGGAAAGATGTTTGGAGAACACTTAGGGTGCTAAAAATAGACCTGCCATTGGATCCTACAATTCCTCTACTATATCCAGAAGACCAACAATCACATTATAACAAATATATTTGTTCCAGAATGTTTATTGTAGCCCAATTCATAATTGCTAAGTCATAGAAAGAAGCCCAAGTGCCAATTGACCCATGAATGGATTTATAAATTGTGGTATATGTATACCATGGAATATTATGGAGCCTTAAAGAAAGACAGAGACTTTACCTCTTACATGTTTACATGGATGGAGCTGAAACATATTCTTAGCAAAGTATCTCAAGAATGGAAGAAAAAGTATCCAATGTACTCAGCCCTACTATGAAACCAATTTATAGCTTTCTTATGAAAGCTATAACCCAATTATAGCCGAGAAGAAGGGGAAAGGGGAGAGGGAAAGGAGAAGAGAGGGGAGGATGGGTGGAGGGAGGGTAATTGGTGGGACCACGGCTACTGTGCATCTTACAAGGGTACATGTGAAATTTACTAGGTGTAGAATATAAATGTCTTAACACAATAAATAAGAAAATGTTGTGAAGGCTATGTTAGCCAGTTTGGTGACAATATTTCAAATTGTATATAAAACCAGCACATTGTACCCAATGTTTACATTAATGTACACAGCTATGATTTAATAAAAGGAAAATTGTCAAAATTCTGGGCATAGATTTTCTTGTACTATTCAGAGACAATCTCCTGTATCTCTGTGGCATCTGTTGTTATTTCCCCATTATCATTTCTGATTGATGTTATGAGAGATTTTACTTTTCTATGTCTAGTTAGTCTGGCCAGAGGTTGAACTTATTTATTTATTTTTTCAAAAAACTAACTCCTTGTTTCCTTAATTTTCTGAATGATTCTTTTGTTTTCAATTTCATTAATCTCTGATTTAATTTTGGATATTTCTTTTCTTCTGTTAGGTTTAGGCTTACATTGTTCTTCTTTTTCCAATTCCATAGGATGGCTTGTGAATTTGTTGATGTGCTCTTTTTCTGTTTTTTGAATGTAGTCACCTAAAGCTATACATTTTCTTCTCAGGACTGCTTTTGCTGTACCCCACAGTTTTAGTAGCTTGTGTACTCATTGTTGTTATGGTCAAGGAAGATAATGATTTCCTCTTTTATTTCTTCCTGCACCCAACTGTCATTGAGCATAAGGTTGTTTAATTTCCAGGTCTTGGTGTCAGGTTGAATGTTTTTATTGGTGTTGAGTTCCATCTTTAATGCCTTATAGTCTGAAAAGGTACAAGGTAATATTTCAATTCTTTTGATTCTGTTGAAGTTTATTTTGTGTCCTAGGATATGATCAATTTCAGAGAATGTTCCATGGGTGGATGAGAAGAATGTATATTCTCTAACTTTGGGATAGAGCATTCTATATATGTCTATCAAGCACAGTTGTTCTAGGGTCTCATTTAAATCCCTTATATCTTTGTTGAATTTTGTTTAGAGGATCTGTCCAGCTCTGTGTGGTATTATAAGATATCATATTGCTGAGATTCTAATTAAGGTCTGTTTCAAGAATCTGGGAGCATTGGATTTGGGTGCATAAATATTTAGAATTAAAAAGTCTTCTTGTTGTATTTTTCCCTTGACCAATATGAAGTGACCATCTTTGTCTTTTTAGACTTTAGTTGCTTTAAATCCACTTGAATCTGAAAATAAGATTGGAACCTCTCTTTTCTTCTGAATTCTGTTTGCCTGAAAAATTGTCTTCCAAACGTGAACTCTGAGTTTTAATTTGTCCTTTGAGGCTAGGTATTTTTCCTACAGACAGCAAATGGATGGCTTGTGTTTGTTGATCCAATCAGCTAATCCATACCTCTTCAGTGGGGAATTCAGGCCATTAACATTTCTTGAGACA
This sequence comes from Loris lydekkerianus, assembly GCA_963574355.1. Lineage (NCBI taxonomy): Eukaryota > Metazoa > Chordata > Mammalia > Primates > Lorisidae > Loris > Loris lydekkerianus. Next base: position 1,239 of record CAUYPK010034845.1, on the reverse strand, counting down.
ATTGATAAGTGTGGTGGATTTCTATTCATCTTATTTTGTGGAAGCCCATTGCTTATTTTTATTTTTGTGTCATTGTGGAAGCTGGGTTTTCTCCATTAGTTTCTGGGTGTTTACTTTGGTGGTGGTCCATTGTGATGGTCAGTGTGTAGAGCAGGTCAAAGTATTTCCTATAGAGCTGATCTTGTGGCAAACTTCCTCATCATTTGCTTTTCAGTAAAAATTTTATTTTCTCCATCAAATGTAAAGCTTAGGTTAGCAGGATATAGAATTCTGAGAAGGAAATTGTTTTGGTTAAGTAGATTAAAGGTAGATGACCATTGTGTTCTGGCTTGAAAAGTTTCATTTGAGAAGTCTGCAGTCACCCTGTTGGATTTGTCCAAGTAGGTCAATTTGAGCTTAGTTCTTGAAGCTTGCAGAATTTTTTCTGTTATTTTGACATAGGAAAAGTTCATCACAATGTGTCTTCGAGAAGCTCTATTTGAGTTGAGGGAACCTGGGGTCTGATATCCCTCTGAAAGATATGTGTCAGAATCTTTGGTGACATTTGGGAAATTTTCATTTATAATATACTCCAGTATGGCTTCCATTCCTCTGGGGTGTTCTTGTTCTTCTTCTGGGATACATATAACTCCTGTGTTTGAATTCTTCATGTAGTCCCGTAATTCTGTCAGTGACCATTCTGCTTTCTATCTCTGTTTTTCTGCTTCTTTAACTATCTGAGTTATCTCAAAAGTTTTGTCCTCTACCTCTCATATTCTGTCTTCTGCATGGTCTGCTAAGTTACTGATACTTTCTAGGGCATCTTTAAGTTCCATAATTGACTGCTTCAATTCCTGAAGCTCTGCTATATATCTTTTTTATATTCTTCATATTGTTCATCTCTTATTTGATTCTGCTTTTGGATTTCCTTCTGGTTATTTTCCATTTTCTCAGAAATATCCTTTATTGTAGTCATCATCTGTATTTTAAATCTCCCTCCTATCATTTTTAGCATCTCTTTATAGGTGGAATCCTCTGCAGTAGCTACCTCATGGTCTCTTGTTGGGGGTTACTCTGCTCTAGTTATTTGTGCTGCCGGGATTTTTTGATGTTTCTTCCTCATGAGTATTTTCTTTTGCCTGTTTCCTACCCCTAAGTTTTCCTTGACTTCTTGCTCTCTAAGTTACCAAGCCTATGGCCTAAGGTTTTGATGAGTCCTTTTGGTACTAGACTAAAATTATGAGAGCATTGAAGAGAAAG
>CAUYPK010034844.1:0-14586 GCA_963574355.1 Loris lydekkerianus | reverse complement strand
TTTCTTAAGTGTTCTGATCATGAAGGGATGCTGGATATTATCAAAAGCTTTTTCTGCATCAATTGAGAGAATCATATGGTCTTTGTTTTTTAATTTGTTTATGTGCTGAATTATACTTATAGATTTACGGATATTGAACCAACCTGGAGACCCTGGGATAAAACCGACTTGGTCATAATGTATAATTTGTTTGATGTGTTGCTGGATTCTGTTTGTTATGATCTTGTTAAATATTTTTGCATCTATATTCATTAGTGATATTGGTCTATAATTTTCTTTTCTTGTTGGGTCTTTTCCTGGTTTGGGGATCAGGGTGATGTTTGCTTCATAGAATGTGTTGGTTAGTCTTCCTTCTTTTTCTATCTTTTGGAACAGGTTGAGTAATATAGGTACTAATTTCTCTTTAAACGTTTGGTAGAATTCTGACGTGAAACCATCTGGTCCCGGGCTTTTCTTTTTAAGGGAGGTTTTGTATGGTTGATGCTATTTCAGAACTTGATATGGGCCTGTTCAACATTTCCACTTGATTCTGGCTAAAAAGAAAAAAATAAAATGTGGTATATATGTAAAATGGAGTATTACTCAGCCGTAAAAGAAATGACATAATGTCATTTGCCACAACTCGGATGGAACTGCAGACCATTTCCTAAATAAAGTATTTCAGAAATGGAAAACCAAACACCACATATTCTCAGTAATACATGGGATATAAATAATGGGTACACATGGACATAAAAAGACACAAAGGATGCTGGAAACCAAGAAACAGGAATGGGGGTAGGGGGAGGTGTGTGATAAACACTTACCTTTTGGCTACTGTGAACACTATTCTGGTGATGGACACACTGAAAGCCCTGACTTAAGCATCATGCAAGATATCTTTGTAACAAAAACATTTGTACCCCCTTAGTATCTCAAAATTAAAAAAAAAATAATGAAAACATTTCCAAATATCATATCCTAAGGAGTTAGAGAGTTACATTGAACTTGTGAATGAAGTCTAACCTCACAGTATTTGCTTGGTCAGTACATTATGCAACTTCTCATGTCTAATTTTTATTTCAAAATTATCAATCACATTTTTCACAAGTTATAAAACACTTCAGAACTTTTTTGTGTATTTTTTTAAAAAATGGCTTCTTAAACTATTCTTCTTTGATAGAATAAAGTATTTGAAGCAAAACAAGGATTTGAATCATAAAAGATTCAGTCATCTATGTACTTATTAAGGAGGGAAAATGGAAAAATTCCTGCCAGAGAAAATCTTCTGTTCAGTCTTTTGTTAACAAGAGGAACTGATATGGAGAGAGCCTTCTTTTAACTTCTGGTGAATTGAGACTTTCCTGAGGCAAATATAGCCTCAGTCTTCTCAGCCAACTAATTCACAACTTTCTTCTTAAGTTTCAAATGTACTCTGTCAGCACTATGTTGACTTCCACTAACTCGGTTGGACCATTGCTCAATTCATCTTGATCAATCTCTCCTAGTGGGATGATTTTGATGAACTATAAATCAGCCTTGATATCTTTTTCTGCCTTAAGTCTGTCATTTGGTAGATTACAAAAACAAGTTAGCTAAGAGATTTTGTTCAATTCTAGATTCAAAGAATGCAAGGAAAGAAAGAATAAATTGTTGATTTTCTGTACACACATCCCACATCCACCTATACACTGTGATCTCCTATTCTTTTATTCTACTATATGTTAAAAATCAAAGATATAACCCAAAGAAAATTGAATACAATCTAAATTTCCTGTGTTTTTGTTAATTTTTCATAGACCTAATTAAAAATTTAGTTGTTTTTTATAGCACAACTTATTTCTGAGAGAAAGATAATTTAAATAAATTTTTGTAAAATGGCTTGTTGATAGTTAGACTGTTTTTTAAGGCAGATTGGCAGGTGGTCAGTACTTTATAGGGTGACTTGTACCTCTGGCACATTTCCGGCCAGAAATGGTCATGGGCTGTCATCTTACAGAACTCTCCAAAGATTGGGGTGATGGAGGCTTGCCCCAGATGTTTTGTGAAGAGCACTCATCCTTGGAAGTTGCTTGCAAATACCTCCTTCTCTATTTAGAAACTCAGCCACTCTGACCTTGAGAATGTGGTCAGTGACAAACAAGGTTTTAGCTAATCTCCAATGGTCTTTTGTCGTAAAAATTTAAAATACTTCTAATTATCTGAACACATAGGTCTGGGCGAGCAAGACAAAGTGAAAAAACATCCAGAGCTGTGGATGATAATTAAATCATAGATTACAATCCTCAAACCTTTGGCATCCAAGGAAGAAGAAAAAGGACTTGACTAATGTAGATTGGTTATTCACACTGATCAACCTTACGAGAATTTGCTTACTGATATTCCTCAGTAATGGAAGACTGTTTTCTAAAAGAAAAGCACAATGAAAGGCTTTCTTGGTTTTGTTTTGTTTTGTTTTGTTTTTGAGCTCCACCATTAGATATAATTTTCATCAGAGTAATAATAATGTTTATTTCATTTACCATTCTAAACAGCAATTGATCAAATCCTTGGTAGCAAACAGCAGATGTTCAAAAATATTCATTAAATGAAAGAAGCTTGTATTTTTACTATTGCAATTTTTATCCTTTTCCAGGCTGACAGGGCCAATTTATATACCAGAATAGGCTCATAATAGGTTAGGAATAGACTCAAGTGACCTTACAGAAGTAAGTGATTTGGAATGCCATGAAAATTCCAGTACCTTGTACTTTAACCTATTCAAGCTAAGCAATGTATACTTTTGTTTTTCCTGGAAACATCCATCAGAATAGTAAAACAGGTTTTGTTGCTTCTATTTTTGCAGATGATGAAACAGGCTCACACAGCTCAAGGGTCATTTCTGAAGTTAAAAACCTAAGGAAGGATTTGAACTTCTTCCCACAGAGTTCAGAAGGGTATGAATCTGCCCAAAGAACATACATTATTTAATGACCTAGATTCATCTTTCTTCATCCAAATGAGGCCACCATATTTGCATCTTTGTGATTGCAGAAGAGAAAGAAAACTCCTGCTAGCTGGCAAGAAGGGAATGCAAATTAATCAGCTTATAAAATGTTTATAAACTCACAAAACATCCAGGGGTCCCCTATCTTTGGTTTTGCTTCTACTTAGTTTCTGTCAGTTTTTTTATAGAGCCTATATTGGGTGATAAGTACAGAACTGTTCAGTTTATTTATATGTTGTAAATATTTTAAGTTGTGAAATATACTAAGTTCTTTAAAAAACTGGTTATCCATATCAATGGCATTTGTGAAATGTATTATGAAATGGCTAATTATAATTTATTCTTAGCTTCCCTATACCCATTGTGCATAAAGTAATATGCTCTCACAGCAGGCTTTTCTTTCATTAACCTTTTCCTAGAGGTGGTGATCTCATTCAGAAATCTTATTTTTGGATTAGTGTACATACCACATACCAATTCCTTCACACCTGGTGTGTGTTGCAGGGAGCAATAGGCAGCTGTGGATTATTTTTACAATTTACACTGTTAATTTGAAGGTGGAGAAAGATGCAGAAGGAAGAGGGGGCTGGTGATTCCACTGACACAATTATTACTGCTCCTTTTCAAAGCATTGTTTTCTACATTTTTATATTGTTCATTGTATTCCTAAGAAAATGACATTTTAAAAGAAAAACATCATAGCAAATGAATATAAAAGTCATAATAAATGATACATTATTAAAAGACAATAAAATCACAGGGCTCTTGCTCTCTCTCTCTCTCTCTCTCTCTCTCTCTCCCAGGCCTTCCCTCCTTCTCTGCCTCCCTTCCTTTCTCCAGATAGTGAATTGAGACTCTTCATAAGATACAGTAAAAATGACACCTCTTCCATCATTACTCTACCTGAAGGTGAATCTTTCCTCTGTCTAACATGCTACCTCACTAGAAGAGCCAGAAAATTCCCAATTCCTTTTTTTCTTTTTTTTTAGAAAAGCAAAACATATCAGCAAACATATCAGATTTACTCCTTTTTCACACTTCTACACAGAAAGTTCTACATGGCCACTAAAGACATATAATCTTTATCACCTCTGTTTTAAATACCCTTAGATTTCTAGAGCCTTCATGGAGTATGTGAAAGAAGAGACTATGTGCAGTGACTTCAGTGATAGGCCAGGCTTTCTGCTCCTGCAGACCTCTGACCCTTGATGCTGGAGTCATTTAAGTTCCTTATATAAATTTGTCTCTTCCATACCCTATTAAAACTTTGGCCATGTTAAAAAAATAAAACTCTATGCTATTAATTATATTCTTTAAAATCAAGTCAACCAGACTTTTCTTCCTATTTTAACTTTATAAAGTCTGAGCACTACGCCTACCAACAGAGCTTGTCCTTGGTTATGATAAGGACCTTGATTTATACAGCATTTCTAATAATTGCAACCTTGCTGTATCAGCATACAAGTGGGATTTCCTTAGTGCTTTAGGTAATATTATAGTTTTACTGAATCAGTCCCATTTCCCCCATCCTTCCAGAAATATATTTTCTTTCTGCTCCTTGTCTCCAGGGTTGAGTCTTACTAGTGCCTTACAGACCTTTCTGAGGCCAATTACCTTGCAAACTCTTTTAATGTCTGATGGTGATGCCTGCCTTACTCTTTCCCCAAAACCTCACTCATTGGTTTTCATATCTTGGTAATTACTGAACAGATCATGCTATTTCCAACCAGGTACTAGGTTAAAATAATATATAAAATATAGACACTGTGTTTGCATAAATGTTTCAATTATACTCTAAAGTCAAATAATTTTATCTTTGAGGCAAACATCAGCTATGAGTAGTTTTGAAATTATTTAAAAACAAGTCACATTTGTTTGAATAAGTACACACTTAATTTAGACAATATACAAACTTCATATTCTTCCATAAAGCTTTTTAAAAACCATTACAAAAGATATTACATTGAAATCTGAGTTCTGTAGCTTAACCACAAAAGTGCCCTGGCTTAATAAATCATGAAGAGAATCAATGAGGCTTCAATTGAAAGCCTGAAATAAAGTTGCAGTCATTCAGAAGAAGTTACTTTGAATGATTACTGAGTTCTCTAAAGTAGTTGAGACTGCAGAAAACCATAAATGCTTTGTCCAACAATTATCACTATTCTATATACCAGTGGTACCATTCTGAAAGTATTTCTAATAAGTCCACAGGTGCTTTAACTGGAACTGATGTGGATTATTTTCACAGAAAATAATCTTTGCTATCAGAATAGAATAGTATTCTTTAATTGGGATGATAAATATTTGTTTGTAATTATAGATATTTTGATCAATTGCTTCCACTCAAGAGGAAAAACAACAACTAAACACTGCTAAGAGATATTATGTAGGGTAATATAAGATACATAGAAAAAGATAGATGACAAAATTAGTCAAAATATAAACTATAGGTGATTTGGGGACAGCCAGAAAGATATTCAATTGAATTCATTTCTCTCCTTCATATTTAAGGAAATATGTTTCTTGAATATCTTCTTCCATGTGCCAAGCATCATGCTAGATTAAGAAGGGAAATGAAGATGAATAGAATTAGTCTCTATCCTCACAGTTCTTCCAATATGGAATGAGCTCATGAGGAATAAGGAGGAGCACACCACCACAGGCACGGCTGCAGACAGGTATCTCCAGATAGAGCTCTCACATGACCAGCTCACACTTTCACTGTCAGAATATAGATTGTGACTGAGTTTGTTAACAAACTCTGGTGAACATATTAGACACAGTGTTTGCCATCATTGAAGAGTTTTGAGTTCATCTGAAGAAAAAAATATATACTCCAAATGTATATTCCCTAGTCAAGGATGGGAGGAAGCTGTCCAACAGCCAAGACTACATCTTACTCTAAGAAAAGCAAGAGGACCATGGAAAGTCTTAATTAACTTGCTGGTGACTAAATGAACCTAAATAATTACACATTCCATATGAAAAATTATTATTCATGTTGGATGGCCTGTGTTCCTAAATGTTGAACATACGCAAATCTGTGATATGTTTGGAGAATGAACATGGAAAGAGAAGAAAGAAGCTATTATGTATAAATAAGGGCCAATGTGTTGGTTTTAATTAAATCATCAATATATATGCTAGGGATAATTTTAATGATTGATCAATTTACAAGGGCAATTTGGCAGTATGTGCCTGCTTTCAAATCAAATGGATGACATGTGAAAGTGTATTTACTGGAGTACATCATTGGGAGTCAGTTTGTACTTTCAATCTACTCCTAAAAATAACATATTTTCAACAAATTTCAATACATGAAAGTACTTGGCATTGGTTCACCAGAATCCAGAGTGTAGAAGGGCATTCGTACCTGTGCCCAGTGATGGCACAGCTTCACTTACGTAGTGCTCGGAATCATTTTCACATCTTTCTGTGTGCACCTTGTATAAGAATCCATTTTCTGAAGTCAATGGAAATCTGTCATTAGGTTAGCTTGATACGAATGTTGCAAAAAAATTAGATTTTTTTTCCTTATGACTAAGGACCAAGAAAAACATGGTAGGGTGAGGAATGCGGTTGTCGGATAAATCTCTTGCCAACAAGATTTGGTGCTAACATAATATATTCAGTCAATTGGAGCATCTTGATGACACCAAATATAGAAAAGAAAGATGCTTCTGGTTGTCCTTGTAATTTATGTGATAATTGAACAAAAACTGCCTTAAGTTGGGCTGAGCAATACTTGCTTATTATGGAATAGAGGTCCACGTTTTAAAACAAAATGAGTTTTTCTGCTTGTGTAGCTGACTTTTACAAAGAATTAATAAATTTTTACTTTTAAACCAAAAGTGAGGATTTCTAATTTTAAAATTCTATTGATCCTATAATCAATATTAAACTTACCTGTTTTATGTATGGATAGATATATGGCTCATGTATAAAATCACTTTAAATTGTTATATAATAGGAATAAGGACAAGTTTTCAGTTGAAAAAATTACTCTGATTAGAGAATACAATAAAATAACAACAGAAAACAAAATAATAACAAACAATCCTCATTGCATTCTAGTACAGATTTGGCAATGAAGCCATTTATGATACCAGAACAAATCTTTAGTGGTATTAGCCCACTATATATTCCTCTTTATTTTCTTCCCTTCTACATTTCCCCCACCATACTGTGTTAAAATTGTGACAGACCATTGTTCCCCCCAACCAGGGACAAGGGAAGACTTTAAAAGAGGGAAAAAGGAGAATAGAAACTGACTAGGTTTAGGCTCAGCTCCCTCATGGCTGCAAAAGGCTTTCATTAGCCTGGTGCTGAAATGGGGAGTGAACCTGGAGTACGCTTGGAGCTCCTCTCTAGTGCAGGTCAGGGTTACAGGCATATCTGTAAGGCTGACCAGGACATAGGTAGCATGGTTTTAGGAACTCTGGCTTTGAGACCCACCCCCCCCCCCAGGAGTCTGAGGAGGGAATTGCTGGTTCTCACCAGATTTTCTAAAATGGCCGCAGTCCTGTCAGGTTATGAGAATTCCTTTTCCACAACTCCCCACTTTTTATTTTAAGGAATGGGGGCATAGAAATCGGTCAAAAACTGCTTCCTGCTGTTTGGGGGCCCAAGGCCATGGTTTTGAATAACTCCTACACTAGGCTGTAACAGACCTGAACAAACCAAAATGGAGTCACTCAAGCTAAATGCCACATAAGCAAACTGAAACTTTAAGACAAACCAATTTTTTCTAAAATCAGTAGATTCCAGTTTACTTGAGCTAGTGTAATAAAGAAATCTTCTCTTCTTTAACTCTTAAAAACAAAGTAACCTGAAATAGCTGGGTGTTAACCAGCTTGTTTTTTATTGTCTTGTTTATTTGTTCACACTTTATAAAACCCACGACTCTGCTATGCTCCAGTGGTAACATTCTATTTATAAAATAAGGCATTGCCCCAATTTATGAATAGCAAATAAAAGCCAATGGGATATATAACTGAATTTGAGATTTTCTGTTTGCCAAGCCCAAGACTGTCCTGTTTCCTGGTAGCCATCTGTCTTCTGTAGATCTCTGTTCTGCTCTTGGTTGTGAGCTGTGGCTCCTCCTCCTTTTTCACTGTTCAATTCTCTTTTCCTTATCTCTTGATGAACACATACATATATTTTTAGTGATTAATACTCTTTTCGGACTATAGTCTTTGGTTTCTCAGCATTTGGGAATATACGAATTAATTACTCTGTTCTATTTTATTTATTTATGGGCAATTAGAAAAAAAAAAACACAAAATAGGAAGTTTTGTCCATGCGTAAGGATGGTTGCAGTTGTTTTCAGGAATAAGAAGATACAGCACTTAAAGGGACTAGAGAAGAAAATGATTTTTTTTACACCTGTAGATTTTTTTTACACCTTTTATGTAGTCACAAGAGGATACATATGCTAGATAATGGAGTTACTATAGTTATTTGGAAAAAAAAGTTGGAGTAACCCAGATTTTAAAGTAACATATTTCTTTTCCTTACTATGTTGTTGTGGGCAAGTCGTAGCTACTATGAGCATGTTTCCTTCTTTCAAAAATGAAGATGACTGTTTGCTATTTAAGGTTGTTGAAATATTGCATATACAGAAACCATCACAGGATTGAAATTGTTTTTCTATTTCTTTTGATAGGTTTTCCGATGTATTGATCAGAACAAATGAGGTAAATAATCCTGTGGCATCTTTGATGAAGGCTGCTTTATGCTAATTTTTTCCGTCTTCTCTATATTTACTTGATGTATGCAAAAATAATAATGCTAGTGAAAATTTAATGCTAAGTTTTAATCAAAGTAAAGAACTTTAATCTGAAGAATGCGAGTCCATTTAAATTATCAGGTCCCCAAAAGCATTTAAACGAGGCAGCAAAGACATCCTACTTCCTCCATTGAGCTGGGTATTCATCTTTTGAAACTGCACTATTGCTACAGTAGCTATAAATTAACCTAATAATGACCTAGAGACATGATAGTCCACACCCTATATTTTAACAATGTTTATAGCCAATCACTAATCGATGTATTTCTATAAACCAAATAGAATTCATGACAAACAACTTTGTATCAGTCCACTCCCTGTCTCTCACTTTTTTTTTTTTTCTTTTTTATTTTTCTTTTTGCCTTTAAGAATTTGCTTATACAAAAGGCCCAGCAGAGCTCATATCCAAGGTTCCTTGGCTCTGAGTCTTCTGAGGAGTTGTCTTCACTCTGGCTCAAGTAAACTCTCTTTACATTGTATTTTGTGTCTCAGTCTCTTCCTTTTCGGTTGACAGTTTGAATTTAATTTTGCCAAGTTTGCTACATTATTGTTTTTCACTTTATACTTTTTATGTGTCTGAAGTTCTGAGTATTTCTGCTCACTTCGGCAGCACATATACTGAAATTCTGAGTATTTGAGTTCCTAACACGGAAAGTAGTTTCAGAACATTGTTCAGCTAACACCGATATGTATCGCCTATCTCCGAGGCTGCCCTTGTGCAACAATTATATAAAATAATAAAACTTTGATTCTTATACCGTGATTTATAGTGTGCCAATATCTTTCTAGAGACATAATGTAATCAGAAGATATTTAATCTTCAGTTTCAGAGGGGAAAAAGCGGGAGGAAAAATATTGTTTAAGGTCAAAGGGCTCTTGCACAGCTCATCAACTCTTTTTGCTGCACTGTTCTGTTGCTCCCTGGATTTCTGTAATCTTTGATTATGTTTCATAGCGATGTAATTTCTCCTGGATTAGTAGATTGGGAGATGAAATGGCATGCTTATTTCTAGAATTTAACAGAACATGCTTAGATTTAAGTATGTTACCTTTCAAATAGGTAGGGAGAAAATGAAGCTCTGCCTGTGCTAAAAGAAGTTCACCTTCACTACGCTTCCTCCGAGTGAAAGGGAAATTGTTTCAAAATCAACAGAATGCTAATTTCACACTACCTGTAGCTTACCTAGGTGTTTTGATTAGGAAACAGTCTTTTCAGCTCTTTTCTGAAATCATTTATTTTTTACAGTGTTAAGATCATTATCCCCCAGGTTAACTAAAGATAAAGTTCTTTTACTAGTTCATTTTTTATTCCTTAAAGTATACTATTGTTCTGCTATTTGAGAACAATGAAATCTAGTGTGAATATCAACTTTTATTAATTGCTCCTAACTTTAAAATCCTCAATTATTTTCATTTGATTTCTGACATTATTTTCTGTTTTTATAAGGCAACTGAAATGATTCACTGTTGATTTTGTGGAATGTATAAAATAATAAAAAGTATCTTTCAGTCTTATTATCATAAAACCTATAATGCTGGCAACCTAAATAACAAAGATTATTAGGGTAATTTTATATCACTATTATTTTTCCTGCAGCATTAATAGACATTTTTAAGTAGGAGAAAAGGTATTTCATACATTATAAAGATTTTTAAATTTTAACTTTTTTTGTTTCTTTTTAGTTGACATGTAATACCTGTACATGTTTATGAGATACAGAGTGACATTTTGATATGGTTAATTATCGAATACGGTAATTAGCATATACATCTCCATCAAAGCATTTATGATTTACAATGTAGATTTCTGAATGTAAGTAGAGTCTGGGATGATAGTAATTTATGTGGATTATCTCATTTTTAAAGTGAACTTGCAGAATATATTTTACAAGGGAGATGAAATTCCTGCACCAATTCATTTATTGTGACAAAAGTTCCCTGTAGCTTTAAAAATTCCATAAAATACAGGAACTTCCAAAATATCTCTAAAAATACTCACTTCACATTTGCTTTAAGGTTGCTATTGTTCTCATTACTTCACAGAGACTGATTCTATGCCTTCCTGGAGGTGAAATAGTATGCTATACCCATAGTTAATTGAGAGTTGTTCCTTAATACCGATCTGAAATCTAACTTCCTCTAATTCCAACTCTTTAGTTCCCACCCTCACCTATAGAAACATGGAGATTAATTTTTATTCTATGACTACATATTTTTCCAAACATAATAAAATTTTAAATATCTAGATTTCAAAATTCTTCTTATAATAGAGGACAGAATTGAATTCAATGTTATATTCATCCATGGATCATGGATGTGTGTGAGTGTTAAGATCATTATCCCCCAGCCATGACACTCTGCTGGTCAAAATCAGGTAAATTAACAACTGTATTTCTACTATTTCCAGTCACTTATTTTGTGCCAGATATTATTTTAAGCAGTTTGATTTACTTACATGGCAATCATCTTACTTGGATAGTTTATTTATGTGATACAGACAAGGAAACCAAAATTTGCCCAAGATTATATAACTACTAAGAAGACTGAAAGCCCAAATTATCCATGTCAAAACATATGATTTTAGCCACCACACAGTATTGTATACTCTAACTATTGATAACTTGGTTGTATGATCAGTGATGTCAGTACTGATGGTAAGATATTTTCTTCAGATTAGATCCGTGCTGTGGCTATGGGCTAGATGTTTGTCATCTGAACTTCAAACCTGATTCTCTATCTCTCCCCAAAATTGTGATAAATGACCTGAACTTTTAGATAAGGTGGTTTCTTTTCACTTTTAATTTTTTGGTGGTTTCCTTTTAACCAATTATTTTTTAGGGTAGCCTTTATATTTCTTTTATTTTAAAAAATATTAAAAATACAAATTTAGACTCTGTATTTACATCTAGGACTGACAGACTTAGCTAAATGGTGCTATGCCAATAGTAAATCCTTTGCTGTGATTAAGATGTATTATGTTTTTGTTATTTTCTCATCTTCTTATCCAGTAATCTTTAAACATGAGGTTAAATTTACTTATTTATAGAAACAGCATTCCTTTCTAAGTGTTTAACAACTCTCTGCTTAATACAATAATTCATCTATAATTTTCTGGGGATTATAATTAAAATTAATTCTATTTCAGTAACTGTCATGTATCAATTCCCCATTCTGAAGATTTATTCATACCCAGACTTCTGTTAATTTTTATTTATTTTTATTGTTAAATCATAGCTGTGTACATTAATGCAATCAAGGGGTACAATGTGCGGGTTTCGTATACAATCTGAAATACTCTCATCAAACTGTTCAACGTAGCCTTCAAGGCATTTTCTTAGTTACTGTATGTAGGCATTTGTATTCTGCATGTAGTAAGTTTTGCCTATACCCATTCTAAGATGCACTGTAGATGTGGCCCAAGCCATTACCCTCCCTCCACCAAAACCTCCCCCCTCCCTTCCCCTTCCTTGGCCCTTTCACCATAGTCTTGTGCTATAGTTGGGTTATAGCTTTCACGTGAAAGCTATAATTTAGCTTCATAGTAGAGCTGAGTACATTGGATATTTTTTCTTTCATTCCTGAGATACTTTGCTAAGAAGAATATGTTCTAGCTCCATCCATGTAAACATGAAAGAGGTAAAGTCTCCATCTTTCTTTAAGGCTGCATAATATTCCATGGTATACATGTACCACAATTTGGTAGTCCATTCATGGGACGATGGAAAGTTGGGCTTCTTCCATGACTTAGCAATTATGAATTGGGCTGCAACAAACATTCTGGTACAGATGTCTTTGTTATATTGTGACTTTTGGTCTTCTGGGTATAAACCTAGTACAGGAATTATAGGATCGAATGGCAGGTCTATTTTTAGATCTCTAAGTATTCTCCAAACATCCTTCCAGAAGGAACGTATTAGTGTGCATTCCCACCAGCAGTGTAGAAGTGTTCCCTTTTCTACACATCCATGCCAACATCTCTGTTTTTGGGATTTTGTTATGTGGGCTACTCTTACTGGGGTTAGGTGATATCTCAAAGTAGTTTTGATTTGCATTTCTCTGATGATTAAGGATGATGAGCTTTTTCTCATGTGTTTGTAGATTGTGCATCAGTCTTCTTTAGAGAAGTATCACTTCAAGTTTCTTGTCCACCCTGAGATGGGGTCACGTGTTCTTTTCTTGCTAATATGTTTGAGTTCTCTATGGATTCTGGTTATTAGACCTTTATCAAAAGTATAACCTGCAAATATTTTCTCCCATTCTGAGGGCTGTCTGCTTGATTTACTTACTGTGTTCTTGGCTGTGCAGAAGCTTTTTAGTTTGATCAGGTCCCAGTAGTGTATTTTTGATACTGCTTCAATTGCCTGGAGAGTCCTCATAAAATATTCATGCAGGCCGATTTCTTCAAGAGTTTTCCCTGCACTTTCTTCAAGTATTTTTATAGTTTCATGTCTTAAGTTTAATCTTTTATCCAGTGAGAGTCTTTCTTATTTAATGGTGAAAGGTGTGGGTCCAGTTTCAATCTTCTACAGGTTGCCAGCCAGTTAACACAGCACCATTTGTTAAATAGGGAATCTTTTCCCCACTAAATGTTTTTAATTGGCTTGTCAAAGATCAAGTCATGGTAAGTAGCTGGATTCATCTCTTGGTTCTCTACTCTGTTCCAGACATCTACTTCTCTGCTTTTGTGCCGGTACCATGCTGTTTTGGTCACTATCAATTTATAGTACAGTCTCAGGTCTGGTAGTGTGATTCCTCCTGTTTTGTTTTCATTGCTGAGTAATTTTTTTACTATTTGATGTTTTATCTGATTCCATATAAAATTAAGTATTATTTTTTCAAGATCTTTAAAATATGACAATGCTTTAATAGGAATTGCTTTAAAATTATATATTGATTTGGGTAGTGTGGATATTTTAACAATGTTGATTCTTCCCAGCCATGAGAATGGTATGTTTTTCCACCTGTTAACATCTTCAGCTATTTCCTTTCTTAAAGTTTCATAGTTCTTTTTGTAGAGGTCTTTCACATCCTTTGTTAGGTATACTTCCAAATATTTCATCTTCTTTGGCACTTCTGTGAAAGAAATGGAGTCCTTGATTGTTTTTTCAGCTTGGTTATTGTTGGTATATATAAAGGGTACAGATTTATGGGTGTTGGTTTTATAGCCTGAGACATTGCTATATTCCTCGATCACTTCTAAAAGATTTGTAGTAGAATCCCTAGTGTTTTCCAGATATACGATCATATCGTCTACGAAGAGTGAAAGTTTGATCTCTTCTGACCCTATGTGGATACCCTTGATTGCCTTTTCTTCCCTAATTACAATGGCTTAAACTTCCATGACAATGTTAAAGAGCAATGGAGACAATGGGCAAGCTTGCCTGGTTCCTGATCTAAGTGGAAATGATTTCAATTTGATATTGGCTGTGGGTTTGCTGTAGATGGCCTCTATTAGTCTAAGAAATGTCCCTTCTATACCAATTTTGTTAAGTGTTCTGATCATGAAGGATGCTGGATATTATCAAAAGCTTTTCCTGCATCAAGTGAAAGAATCATATGGTCCTTATTTTTTAGTTTGTTTATGTGCTGAAACACGTATGTTATTTGCTGAAATCTATAAATGTAATAGGTTTACATATATTGAACCAAACTTGAGACCCTAGGATAAATCCCACTTGGTCGTGGTGTATAATTTTTTTGATGTGTTGTTGGATTCTGTTTGTTAGGATCTTGTTGAGTATTTTAGCATCAATATTCATTAGTGATATTGGTCTATAATTTTCTTTCCTTGTTGGGTCTTTCCCTGGTTTGGGGATCAAGGTGATGTTTGCTT